>JABCKL010000026.1:17108-69883 GCA_018851305.1 Calocybe cyanea
TTGTCCAAAACACCTACTACAACTCCCCGTATGCCAAACTGCTTGAATATACGTATGTCTTCCAGAATTACAGCTAGCTCATGATCAGAATATAAAAAGTCCCCAATGCGAGGCCGGATCATGACCTAAGTTAACAGCTTTGGTTTTTGCTTCAGGGAACAGCCTAGACTGTAGAGCAGACCATGATAGGGGTAGTGACTTCATTCTGAACAGTTTTCAGAAGACCAAGGCTTGGTGTTGTCCCACCGCCGAGACCCAGATTAGCACAGAGTTCAAGCCTATCGGCGCCCGCCAAAACTGCACTGGTAATTTCGCTATCGTGATCGCGTTCAGGATGATCGGAAGGCTGAAGACGGACTTGATAGCCGACTGGACAGAGTCAACGCAAACCTCAATGCTGATTGATGATGCAGTTGGAGTCATTTCTAAAAGTATTTGTATGTGTATGAGACTAGGAGTAGGAGACCCGTGAGACATACTGGGACGCGATCACGTGGTCGTCTGACTTCCTTCATTTGAACGTCATGATGACGAGGAACTACACGGCTGTTAGTCTCAAACTATGCTGGAATGTGGCTGATATCATAGAATTGTGGTATTCATGATATAGGAGCATTTGGATGTCGACATCTTAACGTCACCATGATGATAGCTGCGACGACTTTAGGCCTCAAGTCCAGACTAATCCTCTCTAATATCTCAAGAAAATATCAATCCATAGGCCCAGTTCGCTCATGCTTGGTTGCAACGAGGTGGGACCTGAGTCATACCATGACGGATGACTGACATCACTCAGGCTCACTCTGTTTTAAAAAGATCAGCACGACAATTCGTCTCACCATACACCATGTCTCATCAGGATATAATCACCGCATATGATATTGTCCCAGAAAAGCAGAAGCAGGAACTGCCAGGCCTCGACAAAAAATTGAAGCGTATGTCCTGTGTCTACATCTGGTACATGCTATAATTCTCCACCCACACATATATCTAGCGGGCCCTGAATATACCAAACTAGAGCGTTGGGACGATAGTGGGAAACCGTATCTCGTTGAATATCAAGGAAGTGGAAAGTAACTCGCAGCTTTTATAGTCATTATGCTTGCAAACAACTGACCTGTCATTCGCGCAGGCTGAAAGGGAAGACAGCCATCGTCACTGGTGGCGACAGCGGGATAGGTCGTGCAGCCGCTATCACCTTCGCTCGCGAAGGTGCAACCGGCATTACTATCAGCTACCTCCCCGAGGAGGAGGAAGATGCTAAAGCCGTGAAAGCTGCCATAGAAAAAGAAGGGGCACACGCCAATCTCGTCCCGGGGGATCTCATGTCTAACCAACAGTGCGAAGAGCTTGTTAAAAGCCATATTAGCAAGTTCACAAAGTTGGATATCCTAGTCAACAACGCATCCAAGCAAATGTATGTTCTTTGTACAACGGGATGACTCGGTCTTATCTGCCGTATCTTTTAGTATCTGCAAAAAGTTTGAGGAAATTGAACTCGACAATGTTGAGAGCACCTTCCGTTCAAACGTCCTTCAGATGTTTGCAGTGACGAAATATGCATTACCTCATCTCAAGCGGGGAGCTAGCATTGTTAACACAACTTCCGTTACCGCATATGCTGGCTCTAAAGGCCTTGGTATATCGCTATTGTCATTTGATATTCATCCACTCACAGAACATCTTGTCATCAGTCGATTACAGTTCAACTAAGGGTGCTATCGTGACATTCACGCGATCTCTGGCTCTCCAATTGTCAGAACGCGGAATTCGCGTCAATGGCATTGCTCCTGGACTGATCCACACTACGCTCCAAGCTGCCTCCCGCTCAGAAGAAGAAATGGAAGGATTAGGTGTTGGCCAGCCTTTGCACGGTCGTGCCGGTCAGCCAGCGGAACTTGCTCCTGCATATGTCTTCTTAGCATCTAGTGATTCCAATCTAATGACAGGTCAGGTTCTGCATCTTAACTGTACGCTTTCTCTATCATCCTATGAGTAATCTCATAAATCTGACGACGATACGCTCGCAGTGGCGAAACACATTGGGAGCTCCTAAACCACTGAAATAAAGTCGTGTAAATATATGTGCATGTACGTAATACAAGTGAAAAATACTGCAAATGTCTGCAAGGCGACGGCGAAAAGCTTGAAAAGAAATTTAAACGTAATCGCACCATACACGTAGCCCGCCATGTGTTCATCGGGATCGGCTTAGAGATTTCTAGAACAATTAGAACTGATTCGATTATCGTTTATAATACGTCAAGATCCTAGATAGGCCTTTTTGCGAGGGCCTCATAAAAACTGATTATCCTTTTGACATCCGGACAGATGGCAAGCCGCACTCTTTCCCCATCTTCGACGATGCCATGGCCCTTTCCTTCAGCCCAACCACCAAAGCTAACCCCAGCAACCCCTTGAGAGTTGAGAAAACCCATTCTCACTAACTTTGATAGTCTGTCTCTCTGAAGAGACCATTTAAGTTGATGTATAGCTGGTAACAACAGCCGCGAGATGGTGTGCGAAGCCGACTCGACGTCAGGAAGGACGTGAGAGATGGAGCCCAAATACTCATCTCGAACTGAACGTCGACGCATTTGTGTCGAGACTACATCGCTAGCGTGTCTACGCGAGAGGCGCAGCCCAGTTTCATATTGAACGACAGACTGCGGATTCCACAGCAAAAAAATGGCCATTCAATTTAGAAGCGTCGGGAAAAGTTGAGAAGAAAATGGAAGTAAATCTTACGTTACGGGAATAGAAGTAGGCTCCCATTCGCCATCTTCTTTCGATCCCGAATCCACGTATGACTCCACGATGTATCAGATCCCCGACTGTAGGACGTAAAGCAACCCCATGAGAGTTTGTGCCAAACAACGAATGATTGATTCGAGATGGGGCAACTATTCTGACTCGATTCCTGTGCAAAATAGGATCTTGCGCGAGGTCTGCCAGCTCGAGCGATGCTTGGGATAAGGCAGCAAGATCAGGAAGGGCGAGATAGGAAACTGCAGGTATTAACACCTTAGATCCCAAGCCAACAAAGGCTGGAAACAAGAAGGGAGACATACATATGTACAGTAGAACTTCTGGAGGAAGGGTAAGAATTACAGACGATTGGCTTGTAGTCATGGCGGTTGCATTCGAAGAAAGATAAGCTTGGGCATTGTAGCCATGCTGTGATGTTGCCGCAGCGACCATCTCATCGCTCCTAATTTGGCTTGCAACACGTGATATTACCGCGACGCGACGCGCAAATGACACGCAGCTGTGATCACGCTCATCAGTTCCCAGCAATCAAAATTTTAATTTCAAAGTCTAGAACTCTAAAACAGCTATACAATGGTGTGTACGAGTGTTGGAAAATTTAAAGGTGGTATACAAGCGTGAATGGCCAAAGTCCTAGCGAAAACATTGAAGTCACGGTATCTGAAAAAGTCCGGTCGACGAAGTTGCAAGACCCGGTGAAATGAAGATAAAGAAACATTGCTAATGATACAAAGGTTTGGAGAAAAAAGACAATCCAAGATGACAAAGAAAAAAGTGGCAAGGTGTTTCTAGTTCTTCGTCTTGTATGTACAATATAATCGTTGAGGGCGGATCTACGTGTGCGACTGGTTCTTTCCGAGAGTGTTTGATTAAAGGATGCATAGCGAGGTGATCGAAAGCAAAGAACGATGTGCGAAGAGACTGTTTCCGTCCAGATGATCAAATCGTCGAGGTTGATTTCTCCACGTCAACTCTGATTCCTCGAATACCAGATTCATCAACACTCTTCCTACTCAATCCTCCAAACCCCACTTCGAGAGATTGGTACGCAGGAGCTGGAGTTCCACCAAGTTCCTCACTTTCTGGAATAGGTTCTCCATCCTCCCCACCTACGGCCGTACTGAGGCTTCCAAGGTCCATATGAGCAGCTTCAAACTCCGAGTCGGCAAGATCCTGCTCGAACCCGATGCCCATCTCTGCTTGATGAAGACTCCCCAAAGTGCTAAGCATAATGTTGGAGCTCATAGTGTTCGTTCCGCGCCGGCGATACCCTCCGGATATGGTCTTGTTACGGTGAGACGCGGTGAAGGGAGAACACTGCTGCTGACTTCCAGACTTGGTAGTGAACGCGGCGATTCCAGTGCCCTCTGAGTGAGTAACGGTTTCTGATCCCCGCTCACGAAGATCGAGAATCTAGCGCATACAACTTTATGAGTGGATGCAACAATATGGTATAAATACATCCATACCAGTCGGCAGGCAAGAAGCGGTCCCATCATAACACTTAGCGGGATATTGATGGCAGAAATAACTTGGCGGGGCCTATTTTTCACTTAAGTACGCATATATTCGTGAATAGAGAACGCTTACTGCAGATAGAATATCCCATTTATCTGTAAAGAGATTACTTATCGACCTTGGGTACGGAATCTGGGACGCACCAAGTTGGCGATAGAGATCAAGATATAATAGAAGATGCCTGAATATGATGACGGAATGAATCAGACTTGTCCAATAAAGCATCGAAAGATCGAACCTTCACGAAGAAAAGTCTGTATAAGTCGGCTGTTTGGTCCACCATTGTATCGGCGAATCGTGAAGGCCTTCCAGACTGTCATGGCGGTCACCATGGTGTCAAACAGAAGCGGAGCAATCTATCAAGCTGTTATTTATATCCTAGACGAGCAAACCAAGAATACAAACAAAGAAGCCTGTACACTTGAATGAGCCTACATTTTGTTCAAGGACAGAAAAAAAGTGACGGACCGAGAAGATGAGCACTATGAGGTTTCGACATTGGCAAGCAAGGACCTCTGTCCTAGAGAAGGTGGTCAGAGTTAGAATCGACACCAGGACGGTAAGACATACGAATGGAGGTTTAGCGAACGGCAGCACTGCGAATGTGACAAATGTCAGAACCAATGAGTGAGAAGCACCAAAGATACATTATTACATAGCATTTGGGTAGTGTCAACGTAAAGCTGATATGCAATGACTCCGGAGAGAGCGCACAAGAGGAAAAACAGTATATATGAATTCCTGTTGAAGAATGCATACGTGCGGATGAGAAGAACCGCTATGTATGCATATAGCTTGAGTAAATCGGAGGATGAGAGAATAATCAACGAACATTGAGATCCAACTTGATTCCACATAGCAAGTGCAACGGGAATCTGGCAAGTATAAGTAGACGCGCGCTCGAGGAGCGAATAAAGCAGACCCTGTATATTTTCAAGCACGTTGCCAATGAGTGGTCCACGACAAAGCAATACAAAAGATACGGGACGACTGCTATGACCCAATAACTATTTGATTATGATCAACGGAGGGTTGGTCATCGCATTCAGTCAACTTACCGGCAGAACAAGTACGCTACTTTGACGGGAGTCCAGTGAGTTCTCCAGACCTGAAGTATATGCTGAGAAAGCATATACGTGACATAAATGACAGACTTGATCATTTACAAAGTGATACTCTCTGGGCAGACTGATTATCCAGTCCCAAATGACGACGGCGTCTAGGAAAGAGAACTGTATTAGACAAGCCGAGGACAAGAGAAGGTAAACCTCCTACACATGGCTAGAAATGCCTCGGGTCAGCAGTCTCCAGAACGATGCAAGTTCAATAACGTACCACAAAAGTATACTTGAGTGACATAGATGAAATGCTCGGCGGTTGCTGGGGTGTCGACTGGGGGCATTGAGACGACTACAAGAGATGATACGATGGGCAAAGAGAGGGATAGGTGGTGGTTGAAAAACAAGAAAGCCACGATGGTAGGCCATTTGTCGATCGGTGAAAGAAGTGCGGGTTATCCTATTTTGGGGATACACAGTCCAGAGGATGCTCGTTAACGACGCATTTGTAGCTTCCACAAATCTTTTACCGATCTCTTTTGCGAAATCTTCCTGAAAGAAGCCAAGATGCCCAAATTACACGTAAAAAACGTCAGCCAGCATTTGCATTTTTACAAACCAGGCGGTGTACAGTCCACTCTCACCTGCTATCAAGATTTGTTGTGAAGATTGCGCGAATCGCTAGTTTGCTCATGTTTGTTTCAACGCTTTACAAAGTTGTTCCCGCCACTACGCGCTGATGTCTTCCGAGTCGCCACCGGTGCAGCACATCCGCTTGCGCCGACCGGAATCAAAACAATTAGAGAACAAGCCACTTAGGCATGCAGGAATCCTCCAAGATCAACTCCGCAGGTTCGTTCTACGCCTTAACGAAATCGAGTACTCACTAACACTCTGCAGAGCACAGCGTCGCCCATGGACTCCAAGCTTCTCACTTGCTATACGCATTTTCATGCTCGTTAGGATGGCAGGCGCAATGTACTCTAATATAGATGACTGTGATGAAGGTGATTTGTCAGTGCGCCCCTCGCCTCGCCTAATCATTTCTCCTACTTCAGTGTTCAATTTTTGGGAGCCTTTGCATTTTCTGGATCGTGGTTACGGATTTCAGACCTGGGAGGTATCTCCCAAATACTCTATAAGAAGTTGGGCGTATATCCTATTGCATCTTCCTGCAGCTCGTATCGCCGGCTCCCTTCCCGGTGTAGGA
Source organism: Calocybe cyanea (assembly GCA_018851305.1). Taxonomy (NCBI): domain Eukaryota; kingdom Fungi; phylum Basidiomycota; class Agaricomycetes; order Agaricales; family Lyophyllaceae; genus Calocybe; species Calocybe cyanea. The sequence continues at coordinate 23,664 of JABCKL010000026.1, forward strand.
AAGGTTAGACTTCCTCGAGAGAATCGTGTCTAGGTCTAGATATTAACCCACTCCACTTTTGTATCATTATGAAGCGCCCAGCTTTTTTTGCTGTCAGAATATTTTTGTCAGCCCTCTGTGTTCTGGCGGAAGCTAAATTTTATAGGACGGTAGTTGAGAGAATCAACGAGAGAGTGGGCCGTTACCTGTTCTTTATGCTTCTTTTTAGCGCTGGGATGTGGAACGCCTCCGCAGGTACGAAAGTTCATTACCGGTGCTTTACTTGACTTACACTTCCTACCAGCTTTCCTTCCTTCGTCTTTCGCGATGTACATGGCTATGTTCGCGTTTTCCTACGCTTTGGAGCCACCAACCCTTGGAAATTTCCACAGAACCTTACTGGCAACATTAGCTTTTGCTGCTGGAGCAATTGTTGGATGGCCTTTTGCCTTGGCCTTGGCGATGCCCTTTGTCATGGAAGAGTCATTTGTTTTCGGAAAAGATCAAGTCTCCCCAGCAATGTATCGGCCTTGGTTGTTCAAAAGATGGAAACGTATTTTGACTTCGGGACTTGTGGCGTCCCTTCTTTTTGTAAACAAAAACAACTTGTCCTCCTCGGTCTACTTAATTTTTTGTATAGGTACCGGTCATTGGCATCGACACCCTTGCGTATGGAAAACTTAGCATAGTTCCCTGGAATATTGTTCGTTATAATATTTTTGGCGGCTCGGAACGAGGACCTGAACTCTATGGAACCTCACCATGGAATTATTACTTCCTCAACCTCGTCCTGAATTTCAATATCCTCGTTCCCCTCTCTCTTTTGGCGCTCCCAGCTCTCATGGTGACCTTCTTCGTGGATCATAAACGTCTTGGCATCACCAAACCACCTCCGTACGAGAGCTCGCCATACACCACCTTAGCCATCCGTCTGTTGCCATTCTATCTTTGGCTGGGTATTCTAACACTCCAAGCGCACAAGGAAGAACGCTTTATGTTTCCTGCTTATCCTCTACTTTGCTTCAACGCAGCTGTGACCTTATACCTCATACGCGGATGGCAAGAAAGCCTGTTCATCAAAATCACTCAATCGCCATATAAAGTGAGTAACTTTACCAAATATCGGTCGGACAAGCATACCTTCTGATATTATTGACTTTCCAGGCATCTCAATCTCTTCTGTTTGCTCGCTTCACTCTATCTGTCGTCGCTGCTGCATCTCTATTATCTCTTTCCCGCGTCTTAGCTCTTTGGTATTATTATCATGCTCCTATGACTGTTGCATTGGCTTTCGAAACGAGCGAAGTTCCGCGTCTACTTAACACGACTGGACTCCTTCCTACTTATTTGAACGTGCCAGAAGACGAAAGACCCCCAATAAACTTGACTCCCATTAAACATTTCAATTTGACGCTCTGCGTTTCGAAAGAGTGGCATCGCTTTCCTGGCAATTATCTGATTCCTACAGGTGTAACTGTGCATTTCGTCAAGAGCGAGTTTACTGGGCTTCTCCCGGGCCATTTCAGAGACGCATCTGCCGAAACACATCCATCTCGTTGGTGGCTACGGCGCGAAACTAGGCACGTCCCCGAAGATCAAAATGATTTGAACAAGGAAGAGATATCGCACTATGTGAGTCCCACCCGCATCTTTTTTACGTTCTGGCCGGATAGCCTAAACACGCGATTCAAGGTCCCCATAACAACCTGCGATTATCTTATTGATCTCGACTTCCCACTGCACCCAGCACAATCCATCCTTGAGCCTCGGTATGCTGTTGATACACGAACATGGGACCGCATCTTTTGCACCCCTTTCATTGACGCCCGACATTCGCGGCTCCTCACACGCGCTTTTTGGGCCCCCGGAAACGCATGGCAGAGCAGTAACGAATTCGGAGATTATTGTCTGTTGAAGAACAGAGCGCTTGTAAACCGCAAGGAGTCTGATATCAAGCTACGGGTGGCTCAAGGAGATATCTCAAAGTAGGCGAAGAGCGAATAATGGGCTGGTTCTCTTCTTGGGCAAAATATAGCACTCGTCATAGTATAATTGTAATCGAGATGTGACAAAGCAGCTGTACTAGGACTCGCCTGCCACGGTCGAGCCATGCACGTATTTACGCATAAGCTTGCCTACTGGTCCTACTTGCCCAAACTTGTGTCAACAACTCTTCATTGAACCATGTCCCAGAGAGATTGCCAACGGTCTGGAGTGCTCACACTATTGGATTGTCCCAAGGACTATGCTTCGCTGCCCCCGGATCTTATTGCCCTGTCTAGTCTGACACTCCCCTCGCCGGTATCAAGTCCAGCAGATTTGAACACCTCCTGGTCCTGGTCAGATATCCCTATAGAATTCGACCTGGATAGAGACGATAAAATCTCATCCCCGCTTTTGCTTAATTCGTGTGCAATGCTTTCTAGTCACGCGACTGGGAGTCCGGGCATTCTCTGCAGCCCTAGCACCGCGCCCAGCGCTTTGGGCACTCGGGACACTTTTGGAGGCAGATACGCCATTCGGCACAGCGGATCTTTGTCCCCTACTCTGCAGTATTTTAAGGAGCCACTTACGTCAAATCTGACGAAGGATACCAGCTTTGATACACCGAACCTTCTCTCTCCCCTTACACCGCAACATCCTGGCGAAAAGAGTTACGGAACGATAACTGACGAGTCAAATGTCGCCTTTGTATGTGAAACTATCTCCTTGACAACAATAGTACTGTACAGTAAACTTCCTCCAGGATGGCACCATGCATTCCTCACCTCTACGCCGTAACTCCCAGATACTTTGTATCAACAGTGCAGACGCCAAGTTATATCAAACGCCTCCCAAACTAAGTGCATTAAGTACCTCCCAAACCAAGGCGAGCTCAGGGCTCTGGAGCCCGCTCACGCTCGATGATCGCATCCTTCCATTTAAAAAGAGCAGCCCTTTACTAGCTTCAGCAACTGCGCTTGTATCTCTGGAAGGCGAGTCTCTCTCAGCACCGTCCTCACCTCAAAACTGTCGGATACTTCCAGGGTTATTAGGCTCCGAAGAACCATATAGTCTCCCTCAATATATAGAATGGCTTCAGAAAATCGCTGTAGAGCTCCTTATAGATCAAGAGGGCTTTCGAACAGTTCTGGCTCGTTTTAAGTACATGAAGTATACTGGTGAAGGATCTCGCTCTGGCAATTCCGTACCGGAGTTGGTACAATTCAGACCTACTCAAAAACAAGCGTTTCTATTTCACTACGCACCTCTTGACGGCCTTCCGGTTCTTCGGCGGATCAGTATCAACGGAGAAGAAACACGAGATTACATCTCAAGGCAAGCATCTCTTGGCTTGAAAGCGAACGGTGTCTACTTTGTATCTGGGACTGAGCTACCATCTTTTCCCGCAACGCACGGTCATAGAAGAGGCGATAACATTAAACTACAATGGCGATTTGAGTACGCGGTAGATGATAAAGGAGACCCTGGTTCAAATAGGAAGCTAGACAATGGGGAAAAGATTGTGATTCCGTTGTCGTTCTCTTGCTCCCCTCTTTTGCTTCATCCACTACAGGGTAAGAAGGTACGGCTCATGCAGGTTGTAAAAAAGAGTGTCACTGCAAAACTTACTGCGCAAAGAATGACGCTTGATTCATCCCGTCTCAACCTGTTTTCTCAAGTCGAGGAGGTGAAACATACCACGCAACCTGCGTTCGCTCACTTGCCCGAAGAAACAGAACAAGTTTCGGGATTACAAGGAGCTATCAGCCACTGGAAACCAGAGGACAACATAGGAAAAGATGGTCAAGAAGTAGCACGGCCTTTGCCTTCGTCCATTGCGGCAGCGGGGAAGCGTATCTCTGATCATGACGCGCGATCATTTCGCAGGCGCCGGGCGTCGTCCGCTGGAGAGTTGGGCCATTTTGGAGCATCTTCATACACTTGTCTTCCCCCCGTTGTAGACCTCCCACTTTGCGGCAACATTATTCCTCCGTCCCATCTAATCTCGTTGATGGAGGCGGAAGATAATCTCTGCAATAAAGTTCCACGCACATCTAGCGTTCTCTCCAGCCGTAGGGATTCATTACCTTTTCATCCTTTGGCACCCAGACCACGACATCACAAGGCACACGTTATTTAGGTAGATTCATTCTTGATAATGGCTATTCAAGACATATAGTATAGTTTCCACAGTATTAGGAGAGATACCGATGCCAAAAATGTAATTATGCACCAAAACCGTAGAGGGTGCGCCCAGAACGTTTCAAAGCATATACGACGTCAAGAGCGGTGACGGTTTTCCTAAACAGGAAGAAGATATATGAGCATTTGGACTGATAGCGCAAGGGTGGGGGTCACACCTTTTGGCATGTTCAGTATAAGTGACAGAATCACGAATCACGTTTTCGAGGAAGATTTTCAAAACGCCCCGGGTTTCTTCGTAAATCAATCCAGATATACGTTTCACGCCTCCACGACGAGCAAGGCGGCGGATCGCCTATTCAGGTGATATAAGGGAGATTTCAACTTCATGTTATCAAGTCTCACGGGTTTTGTAATGCCCTGGATATTGTCTCGAAGGATTTTCCTGTGTCTTTTTGCACCACCTTTACCGAGTCCCTAAATTATGGCAACTGAAATAAGGCTAGCGTCAAGGGAGGTAATTGATGGATACGAGCCTTTCCACCTTTTCCGCGTCCGGACATAATGCGGCGATTAACCTCGGATTGTTTAACGGTAAGAGCAACTTTCGTTGGAGTATATTGCGAACGAAAATGAGAGTGTCAGTGCGGCGCTATAATAGAGCGATAACACGTGACACGACCAGTGGGCAGTGAATTCTGCGTACGCTGCGGTACGCACATCATACTTTGCGCAAGTCCTGCGGGATTACGTTGTAACGACCCATTTAACTCTTATACGGATGTCTATAACGCACATAAACTCAGTATCAGAATTGGATAGTATCATATCCAAATCGAAGGACAAACTTTCGGTATGTGATGCCGTTCTCGCATCTCTTGCTAGAACATTGTCCTTGACGAGTGACCACTAGGTCATCGATTTTCATGCCACCTGGTAAGCTTTTATGCGGCCTGTGCAGCATAGATAAAGGTATTTATGGTTTTATTCCTTAGGTGTGGTCCATGCCACGCAATCGCACCCACATATGAGGCACTTTCAAAACAGTATAAAGGCGTCAACTTCCTTAAATGTGACGTTGATATCGGCAAAGATGTAGCAAGCCGTTATGCGATCTCTGCTATGTAAGTTCTGTAGTCGTACATTGTATCTAAGAATTCAACTTTCAAAACAGGCCCACTTTCGTATTTCTCAAAGGAGGGAACAAGGTAGATCTAGTGAGAGGAGCCAATAAGCAGTGAGTTGTGTGGTTTTTCGTTGTGATTGAGTCTTCTTAAATGGTTACCTGTGATCCTAGCGCTCTCGAGGATGCCGTGCGCAGACACTCTGGACCTACGTCTTCTAGCGCTTTCAGTGGGAAAGGTCAAACACTGGGGGGCGGCTCCGCATCCATAGATAAAACGGATGTACACAATACTGTTAACCAGGCTGCCGGCAAGATCACCAATCTTGATCCGCAAGTAAAGATTCTCTTAGGATTGTTAGGGGCATATTTACTTTTCTGGTACCTTGGTTAGTGGACTTGTGTACAAGTATTGTCGTGTCAGTTCAAACTACTAATGTTTTCGAGCATTCTTATTTATAAAGCGTCGTTGAGAAAAGCATGTACAAAACTGGAGTTACAGTTAACCCACCCTAGTAAAGTGGGAATGAATTAGTTGATAGTCAATTGCGTTAAGAGGTAGAGAACAACTAGAGCATGGCCTGCATTACGTTACACTGTCAGCCTGCCTTACTATTGCCTGAGCGGCTAATGCTTCCGGCAGCCTGACAGTCTAACTTAATGATTCCAACCCTCACTTACTACGCGCCCCACCCCATCTTAAAATATGCTTGACGAGCGGCCTCTTCCTTAGCTTTCTTTTGACTATTCCCGCTACCGCTACCTTGTTCCACCCCATTCACTTAGAAAGAGTAAGCAGGCGCCTGCGTATTGAAGGAAAACAACTGACTCATGCATCTTACTGTCCATGTTGGCAAGTGCGGCGGACCAGTTGATTCTGCTTTGTAAGTTACAACAATCCCTCGCTGAGCAGCCACTTGATTGACAGTTGCTAGAGAAATCAGACTAGCAGCAGGCCTGGTATTTGAAGGAAGCGGAGGGGGGGGACTAGCGGGTGGAGCAGGAGTGGCAGGCCATGGAGGCTGTCCGTTGGAAGTATTAGCGGGTGGAAGTTGCATATATTGCATAGGATTAGTATCAGGAGCTTCTGGATCAATCAATCGAGAGATCCAGTCTTGAACAGTCGCATTTCCGTTACGTATCTGTAGAGCGCCAACATAGGTGCTAAAAAATCGACGTATTTCCTATAGGATTTACTCCATATAAGTTTTGGACCAAATCATAGAGTACGTTACCTGTGGCGAGTGAATCTCATCTCTGGATCCTGGCGCGTAGCGTAATTTGTACAACAGTCCATATTGTTCCAACCATAACTTGATATTGTCATTGGAAAGTGCCTTGTCTCTTGCCGACTAAAGACGTGTAGCTTTTGAGCCACAAGAATATTGTGTCATATTTAAGATTAAAGATATGCGTACAGAAATACTCTCTGCGGTGAGCATTGGCCTCCTCGAGTAATAGTGAAAGGTTACAGCAAGATCGAGGATGTGAGAGCCGAGCTCTGCGAGGCGATCGGTATCCCCATAATCATCATTCATGGAAGCGTTGTTACCGCCTTTGAGAGAACTATGAGTGAAGACATCTAAAATCAGATCCACATCTCCTTCGATCTTGGGTAATGGTGGAAGCGGCTGCATCCTGGGAAGATATAAATTCAAGAATCCCAGCAGGCTGTTGAGTTTTATACTAATAGACTCATGAGCGTCACGAGACCGATAGTGCCCAGACAAACAAATTACGATCACGTGCGACGTCGACAACATATCGAAGCTCGTTCTAAACTTCTAATCTAGCTAGCCTGTTACGCAAACCCGTTTCTCTATGATTCTGCTATAGCTAATGCCAACCACTATCGAAAAACGACTGTCTGCTACGCCTGGTCCACAAAATCAGCCATTGATTCCAGAAAAGTATCTTGACGTACCATCGCAACGTTTATATTACCTTAGTTTGGGGCTTTTATTACAGGTATTAGGCGTTAGCCTAGGTATCCATTCTTAAATTTCTTTCAGTGCTCATACTAGCTATAGGCCGTCAAGATAGTTGATCTCTCTCTATATCATGTTTACGGGAACGAAAATGCCACAAACTGCAAGAAATGGCTGATTGTTGACTTTGCATATTGCGCAGCGCTTACTCAACTGCGTATACCGCGACTCACATACAGCAAGGCCGTCGTTCTCCTGCAAATAATAATTCTATGGTTTTTTGACGGTCTAATGTTTGGAGGAATCAGCCTCAACTTACCATGGGGCATGTCGTCTCAGCCAGGTATCTCATTGTGACATAATTCATCCACCTTCTGGCTCACATGCACCTTAGACTCATACGAAATGCCTGCAACTCCGGCAGCGTACAGCTTCTTAGACTATATTGCTCCTCTCACTTTTGGACTACTCTCAACTTCGGATTTGAAAGACTCCCACCTCGTTGGCCAACATACGGTCCGGATGTCCCCAATCAGCACCGCCCAATTGAATCCTCAAGGGCTTTCATTCTGTCTTTCGGAATCTAGTGACGTTGTTCTGATTCCCGTCCTGCTCAACAATACGAATGTTGCTGAGTTGACTTACTCTTTCACTCCTCTTGGGTACGATATCGACATTAGCGGAATATCCGATATAGAAAACCTAACGGCCAAAGATTTAAAAGTAATAGAGCAAACACGACTAGAATCTCTTAAGGTTTCGCGGCCTATCTCGACCTCATTCGAGTCTGACGATTATGAGGAGTATGACGACGAAGAGATTGCACCAGAAACCCCAAACGAGCATTCCCTACTGCAAAAGACTCAATCTCTTACTCACATCCCCCTCTCAAAACCTGGGACAGTCCGGCTCGAACGTGTCCTCGACCAGTTACACGTAGAAGCACGCATTCCCTATTCTTCAACAGTTACAGTTGTCCCCTGCCCTTCGGCAAATTTCGTTGATGACGAGCTCATCAAGAACAACATTCGATGTAGCGGACGTGACTCAACTTTACAACTGTCGATTAATGTCCGTGGTGTACCACCACTGAACCTCCGTTGGCTGAAGACGATCAACGGTCGCCGAGAATATTTTTCAGTGGAAGGTATTGAAGACGGTGCCGATAAAGTGGAGAATTCACCGGGGACGAGACGAGGTGTGATGCGGGAACTCGAAATTCCTCTATCTGTTTCTTTGGACACGCCCGGAACGTATCTATACGCACTTGAAGAAGTGTCGGATGGCGCTGGCAATTTGGTTCGTCTTGGTCCAGATGGTTATAGTGGTGGTTTGGGACCGATATCCCATACAAAAACCACACGATCCGTCGTAGTACTCCGCCGCCCCGCTGTTTCCTTTAAAAATTGTGGACCCAGTTCGCCAACCTCCCTTCTAATTGGGAGTGAAGCTTCCTTAAATGTAGCTATAAATGATGCAGACGATTCTGACTCCCCTTGGGAGATATCCTTCCATTATAAACCCTCTCCTGGCTCAGATGGTGGTAGAAAGAGCGACAAGCGTCATAAAGCTTGGCAAAAGGTGCTTAAAACTAGGGGTGATGTAAAAGGATTAGAGTTGCTTGCGAACGCTCCAGGCGACTATGTCATTACCAGAGTGCATGGGAAGGTCAGTAATCTCGGCGATTGGGATACTCTAAACTGAAGCAATTGCAGTCATGTTCTGGTGACGTCTTGGCTCCTGAAGTCTGCAAAGTAGTTGAGAGGCCGTTACCAACAGCTGAAATCGAGTGGAAACGTATTCATGAATGGTGAGTACTGTCATTGTAAGATCGACGGCTCTGATTGCCCTTCGTCTAGTTCCGGAGATACTGGAGTATCCGCCTCTGTGGTACTATACGGTACTCCGCCATTCCAACTTTACTATCGCATACAGCGAGACAAGGAGCAACCCAGCGAACTATCCAAGACATTTGCTACTTCTCGTGGTGAATTGACCCTCCAGCCTGATCGCAGCGGACACTATGAATTTACTTTTACCCGATTGAGCGACGCTAACTATAAAAAAGTGGAAATGAAAGGCCCTAGCATCGATCAAGTGATACACCCTTTGGCGTCTGCTGAATTTGTCGGGAATCAGCGAAACATCGGTAGTTGCGGTGGAAATTCGGTGTCTGTGGATGTCGACTTGAAGGTAAGACCAGTTCGGCAAATATCTGAATTTTCACGAAATTTCGGTCTAGGGCACTGGTCCTTGGAGCCTCGAGCTCCAAGCGGTCGGTCCCCGAAACTCTGAGAATATAATAATCGACGGGATTGAGACTTCCAGAAAGACTATTGAGATCCCTATTCCAAAGAGGTCGGACGACAGCGACGAAAAATTCGAGATCAACTTGGGTTAGTCTTCGTTGTATTCTTTTGATCCTGTTTAATCATCTCCACACCAGTCACCGTCGAAGACGCATACAAATGCAAACGGCCGCTATCCGTGCCCGGTATCTTGTTTAATGTCAGAGGGGTTCAGGTATGTGATCCTATCCTGTAACACGGTGTCAACCCACATATTCTTCAATCAGCCTACGGTCAAATTCTATGGCAACAGCCACGAACGTCACATCACTGTCCTGGAGAACGAGCTCGCAAGTCTTCCTTTGCGATTGACTGGACATGGGGTTAGTCATAACAATCATTATGTACACGCTCCTTATCTTGCTGAGCCGCTAAATTTTGTAGCCCTGGCGAGTGAAGTATATTCATTCGGACAGCACCAAAACGTTTACCAGGACTATAAATAATCCTAACGATAATCTACTTGTAGACCAACGAGGACTATATGAACTATTAGAGGTGATTGTTAATGGCCGTCTCTTTTGGGTGCTGTCTGATAATGTTTTTAGCTCTCCGATTCTTCTTGTCCAGGGCTTGTTATCGCCGATGCCTCTACTTATGAGGTTAGATGGATTCCGAGACCGTCTGCGGAACTTTCTTCACACACAGCATCAACATACGAATCATACAATGGATCGCATATCTTGCCCTCTGTTTGTGAGGGTACTGCCGATTATGTCGACCTCGACCTAAAAGGTTGGCTCTTATTTTGGCGGCATCGTATATGTGACTCAAACGCCGAACAGGACGCCCGCCCTTTCAGATTATGTATAACGTTGCGAGACATGAGAATGGGGGAACAAAAATTATTGATCAGCCCGTCTTCAACAGCATCCAACCCCGGACGCGCTTTCAGCTGCAGACTACGGATCCTGGGCGCATGTATTACGAGGTCAAGCAGATTGGTGATGCAAATTATCCTCTCGCAAAACACCAAAATGTCCATATTCCTCGCAAAGATCGGCTGCTGTTCGAGCAGGAAGTTTTTATACGCCCTTCAGCCCGTTTCAAGAACCGAAATCGCATGTCATATTGCCTGAATGACGCTTTTACAACAGATCCGCATTCGGCGGATGGGACGATTTTGCTAGATGGCACACCTCCGTTCTCGCTCAAGTTTTCTATAAAAAATTCAGGCGCCAGCCACGTTGATACCCTAACCGTCGAAGTGCCAGATTATACATGGAAGCTTGACCTCCCCTCATATACATTTACGTCTATTGGCCCTCGTCTTGTCACGATTGAGTCTGTTCACGATGCTTCCAACTGCCACCCAGCCATTTTAGACCCATTATCAAGCTCCGTTTGGGTCGACGTGGCTGAGACAGCGGCTATCATACCATTTGACAAGCGAATGGACTACTGTGTTGGCGAGATACTCCAGTTCCAGCTAGAGGGCAATCCCCCATGGAACATTGGGTATGGATTCTTTCGTCTTGATCTATCTTTGACGTGACATCTATCAGGTATCGCATCAATGGCAAAGCATATAACAATGAGGCCAAAGTTTCTCCATTTTCGCTCCTTCAGCAACAGCCGGGCGAGTTCGCCATCACTTCAATCGCTCATCAACAGAAACTTTGTAAAGCTACTGTGGCCGATTTACACTTCAGTATTCACCCCCTTCCCTCTGCTCAGGTCGGTCATGGAAAGAGAATATATCAAGATATACATGAGGGTGCGTGTATTTCCCTAATGTAACCACAAGTACTGATACCTGCTTCCACTATAGGGGACCAAGCTGAGATTGTGTTCACTTTGATCGGACAACCTCCATTCACTTTTACCTATCAACGTGCAGAGCCTAGTTCCAAGAAAGGTGGCAAGCCTGGAAAGGTCCTTGAAACTCACACGGTCTCTCGCGTAATGACGAATGAATACTCGGTATTTTCGGCTTTGGAAGGTGCGTGACGGATTCCGACCCTTGACTTTCGTTCAGACCTGCTTTCTTCAGGCACCTGGACAGTCACATCTATATCTGACAAGTTCTGTCGATATCCTAGCGTTCAGTCCGACTTCAGAGCCGAAAATAAACGGGGTTGAAACTTCGGACGACTGCCTATGAGCCGCTTCACCCTTAGTTTTTCTCCGATACCCCAATACGACATCTCGTCCAAGTTTAACACCCCCACCAGGAAACGTAAGGTTTGGGAGAGCTTAAAAATACAAGACTCACCAAAGGGACAGTCCGAGAAACTCCTAATTCGATTTATTGCGTAGACAGACCTCACCTTGCATTGTTTAATACGAGAAATTTTAGGACCTAGTACTGGAATATTCACAGGAAAAGGAAAATTATACTTTCAATATGTCACAGCTTTCAATGCCCCTTGGGTTAAGACTCAGCGGCTAGAACACATCCTCGTGTTATTTCTACAAATGATCTGATAGAGCCGACTTGGCAAAACAGATGCTCGATGACATGTTTTCGACAAGCAATTAGGCTATGCATGTCAGCTGGACCCTCTAAACCTGAGCTGACGAGATGTAGAACCACTTGGACACTGTACAAACATTGGTGAAGATGCAGATTAATAGTTGAGTATTGAACCAACCAGAGGCATCGATTGGGGCAGGTGGCTTCCTGGAATCAGCAGGAAGGCCAGTATAAGCAGCATCATCCCGCCGTAAAAAGCCAGGTGAGTTCTGAATAGTGATGGTACGGCTTCAAAAAAACGACGGTTAGAACAAGAAAGCAAAGTGATGGAGGTACGCATACATAGAGAGATCATAGGTTGGAGTCTTTGCCGGAGTCTCGCCAGTGATCAGACGACGCCAGGCTTCATGACATTCATGAACCAGCTCGGCAGCATATTTCTTGTTCTTGGCCTCTCCCGAGAATGCGAATGTATTTTCAGGCTTTCCGTCGGGGATCTTGTAAATTCTAGGGTGAACGCAAACCGTAAAGAAAAAAGTATTGGTGGGTCAATAACGAAGCGTACCTGAACCATTCATTCGTAGCCCTAATCAAACCCGGTAGATGACGTTCGACGTCCTCAATGTCATTCAGCTTGGAAGCAAGAGGATCCTGAACATCGACAACAATGACCTTCCAATCGGTCTCGCCTTCGTCAAGGAGAGCCATGATGCCGAGGAGTTTGACCTGTTTGACTTGACCGACGTATCCGACCTGTTCACCGATCTCGCAAACATCTAAAGGATCGTTATCTCCTTTGGCTTTAGTCTCTGGATGGGTGGTTCCTGGGTCCTCCCAAGTCTGCGATTGATGTCAAGAGTTCTAAGATAGCTAAGGCGAGAAACACTAAACTGGGCTCACTTGAGGGAAAGCGCCGTAATTCCAAATGTAACCATGATGTGGAAAACAGTTACGAACGTATCTTAGTCTGCCCTTCTTGATATCTTGTTTGATAGGGTTGAACGGCTCTTCCTTAGAGATTTCCATTTTTGCATTGGTCCATCGCGGGACCTCGACGATCATGTTCAAGATGCCATTGTTCTGGTCGGCGAAGAGGGGAATGTCATGAAAAGGAGAAACGACAGACCCATTCTGCTCGATGTATACGCGATGCTCTGGAACCAAAAGTGAGATGATCCAAGGACTCTTGTGATCAAGTGGATAGTGGTACCGATAGTGTTTGGGGCCCCGATGTAACGTGGGGTGTATTCTAAGTCCAAGTATGAGCGCTGGGAATGGACATATTGGCAGAAGAAATGCACGAACGAGAGGACATTGTTTGAAGAAGTCGTAGTTGATGGGAGAGTCGCTGTGTTATGTTTGCACCAGAATTCATATTCCTTGCTTGGATTTTACGCGAGGCCTGTCTTCCTGATTATCTCTCGTGAATCGGATAATGCTAATCAATTATTATCATACCTCGACCAAACCTCGTTTTCCAACTGTCACCCGAGAACAAGCTAGCAAAAGCATCGTCTCAGTTTACTTATTCGCCAGCAGAGCAAACTGCAACCGGTTCACACCCCTGCCGCCATCAATGGCAAATCTTATCTCTTTAGATGAGCTGATAAAATACAACATTCATTTTATACTAATCCTACTTCTGAGAGTATGTTTGCTGTATCCCCCTTTTTTTCAGGACGTTTAGAAAAGGCCCCATTAAAATCCAACCTGAGCAACAGACGCTCGACGTGCCGTCGAACTTCTGCAGCACCATTGACCCCCTTTATGTTCCTTGATATATTGAGGGTTGTGTGATTTGTCATGCTTGTATTCATGAGAATGGATTTTGAAGCTTCGGTGGCGGCTGAGAGAGGTTGTTGAGAAATTGATGCCGACAGTTGTTCGAAAAAGGATTCCAAAGCTTCTTGTAGTGTCTGCCATGAACTCAGGTTGAGTACCAAATAGCCACAAAGGGTACGACTCGCTTACTCTGTTGATATCGGCAACAACAAGCCACCTTTCCTTGACCATAGTTCCAACCGTCTCGTCCCCACCTCTTAGACTACCCTCAAAAAGCAATGCAGGTAAGACATCACCTCCCCACCGTTCGACTTGTGCAACAAATCGTTCACAGATGTCCAGAATGGCGCGGATGATTGACATCAGCGCATTATTTGCCAATAAACAGCCAGTTAATATACGATCAAGATAAGTAGCGTGGATGACGCGAAGCGTGGTAAAGTCCAGCGGCGAACTAGAAGTCGAATTAGGCATAGGCCTGTGGATAGACGAGGATTCGTTTTGCGCAGACACCCTTTTAGTCAGAAGCTCTTTCAGTTTCCGAAACTCCTCGTCAACTACGTCCATCATGGTGTAGCCCAATAATGTGTCCAGAAACCACTCCATATCACGGACTAATCCCCATCCACATCGAAGCAGTCTGCTTCGTAGACCAATATCCTCAGAGGTTCCGCCCTCCCCGAGCCCCGTCCACCGACGACGTGCCCGCTGAGCATTAGAAAGAGAAGTCCAACAATTTTGAACTCGTACATGAGATTTGCGAAGAGCAGATATATATGAGAAAAGCCCAGCATACACTCTTAATTCCATCGGATGGAGGAACAGATCGAGTGGCCAGGTGACATTGTAGTTTAGCGTAAGCGGCGTACCCAGCAGATAAGAGGTGAATAATTCATAGGATAGTAATCCAGATGATGGGTTTGATGAAGAATGAGATAATGCGGGGGTAATTTTCAGCGAAGGAAGAAGGGGATGAAGTGGCCCCGATGGAAGAGAGAATCGTAGCCTGGTCAAGGCCGGATCATGCTGTGCTGTGGTTCCAAGAGATGCACGTAAAAGAGCAAGGTTCAGGTCCTGGTCGCGAATTAGTGACGTAGGTCCAGATCGTGAAGTTAAGCGGGAAAGTTTCAGGCGCTCAAATTCGTGAATGATGGCGAGGCTGAACTCGCCATTGAGCAGAAGAAAATAATTGGCTCTGTCGCCGCTCGTTAGCGCTCAAACAGAACAGAACAAAAGAATTAACATACAACGATTCTACAGCTTCCTCCACGTCTTTCTTAGTCAAAACATTTAGCCATAGCCATTCGCCGACGTCCGTCCTGATCTGCGAGATGACAAGGTCGAATGCATGCTGGTCTTCGGGTAACACATTTTCAAGAAGGTTGGTGTGTGCTATCGCAAGGCTGGGTGGGAGCTGCTTCTGCCACCGGGCGGCTTTGACGGTACCGATTGCTCGTCCGACATAGGCGATAGATTCACGAGACTGTGCGGAAACACAAGACGGCATAGATCCTTCAAGGAGAGAGTAATCACTGGATGTAAGTGGCTCTGAGTTCGATATGGATCCGTGTACAAGCAAAGCCGTGATCTGGGTTCTCCAGACGCGCTGCACAGCAACTGAAAGGCGGGAGAATATGTCTGCGACACGGTGAACGCCGACGTGTGAGCGCGCTAATAACATATCGATCAGCGGCCCAGAACTCCAGCTCCCTTGCGACTCTAACTCCTCGACCAAAGAGAGGAGCGCGGTAAAGGGGGCGTCCCATTCCGAGAATGTTGCGCGGATCGCAGACAGCGGCACAAACGAGCCACTAGCTACAAGAGTAGCATCACGCCCCAGAACTTTTGCTTCAGTATCAACGACCAGAGACGCGTATTCATTACGTAGTATCTGATTGAGCGTCGCGCACAAAGCGCATATGGAGCGTGAAGAGGAACGTGAAAGTCTATCAGAGGTAGCCTTTATCTTTCGGTAGCGGAACGCAATGAGACCGAGGGATTCTAGACACTGCTGTTCACCAGGGTGGAGCAGGGGTATAAAGGAAGGATTGAGGGAGTGGTCGACAGGGAAAAGGGAGGAGGAGTGTCCAGCAAGCAATAAGAGGATTTCAGCGATCATGGCAGCCCAATGTACAGCCACCGCATTCCACTTAAATCGCTTCTGCATGGACTCTCAGGGAACCGACACTCATCATGCTGCTGCGTTCGATCTCGAGGATGCTTTTTCTGATAGCGATGCTCATGAAATAGGCTACCAATTTTCTCCAGAAGCAGTCAGGGAGGAAATGGCACGAAATATACCTCTCATGGACGACGCTTGGGCCGCTGAAGATCCTGCTCACGCCATTACGTTCTCGGATTCTCAGGATCTATCTTTTACTACAATAGATATCAATGAAAATGAAGGATCATCCCACTCTCAGCCTCCGTCACGACCTCAGACACCTCAGTCGCTAGAACTACCTGACCGACTTTCACATATCTCTCTACACAACGAGTCGTCGCCTCATGGTTTAGAGCAAGAGGGTACAGGAATAATAAATGTATCAGTGAGCTCGTACACAAGCTCGAACCCTGCTGTGGAGCAGGCAAATGTCCGGCAGACGGCGAAAGTACCAGAGCTAGAAGTGCAAAATGATTGTGCTGCACAACAGAGTGCCACAGAATTCTCTCCTCTTGGATATCTTCCTGACTCAGCAGTATCCACACAATCACTCCCAGCCCATGCAATGGCATCCCAGACGTCTCCTGCACCCATGCGACCCCTCAGCGCTACCCCCGCTACTTCATCTACCTCGATATCCGAACCACAGCCCGGAACGACCTCCGTCGACTCTTCATCTTCGATACAGCCATCCCACTCTAGGAAACCATCCGGACACAGGCTTACGCGTTCTACAGGCCCTAGCATGTTTGAAAAAGTCAGGAGTAAAACTAGACCAACATTTTTACCCCCAAAGCCTCGCCAAGAAGATAACAAGCACATGTCATACTGGCAGTCCATGATGAAACAAAGTCGTGTTGCATGTGAGTAATGAACAACTGATTTGGCACGGCACCTCTGACGTCACTCACAGCGGAGAAGAAACGGAAAGCTCTTCAGGAACGCCGCCTTGCACGAGAAAGATTCATAGAAGAATCGATACATGTCTGGGAGAAGCAGATAGTACCAGACTGGACCGTCGTACACAGAAATCCTTCACTTCGACAACTCTGGTGGAAAGGCATCCCAGCCAAGCTTCGCGCGTCCATGTGGGAGCGAGCAGTGGGAAACTCTTTGGCGTTAAGCAAAGGTATATTTTAACGGGCACGCTCGCTGATCGTATGTACCATCAATTTGACATCTACACTGCCGTGTCTCTTTTCGCGCAGATCACTATCGCACCTGCCTTGCGAGGGCTAGAAAGGCTCTTCTTACCGGCGTTTTCCCCTCAACTACCCTTAGCTCAATCGATGAAGACATCTCAACAACCCTGCGCTCACTCCACATTTTTCATCCTCAAACGGGCCCTTTATACGAAGACCTTAAGGAGATGCTCTGCGCTTGGGTTGTATCTCGTAGCGATGAGGGCTTGAGATATACTATGGGAGCCGCAAAGATCGCTGCAATGCTGTTAATCAATATGCCTGCTCAACAAGGCTTCGTAGTCATGAAGAATCTCTTAGAGAGACACTGTATGCGAAGTTTCTATGGAGAAGAAGGTACCCATGAAGATGTAAATAAACTGCACCTTGATTTCCTAATAACAAACTGATAGTGACACACCGTAGGTCGAGGCTTACTACAGGTACGAATGTGATAGTCCTATACTGCTGCTAGCTGATGTCTCACCAAGGATATTTGATACTCTACTTGCAGACGGCATGCCGAAGGGTGAGCATATTATCATTAGGATTGGATCCATACCTAACATCGCTAGCAAAGTATACTTCAACTTCAAGCAGCATCAAATATCACCTGCTGCCTACCTTAAAGAATGGCTGGTGCCTCTCTTTCTTGACCATCTACCGTTTGAAGCTTGTGCACGCGTTTGGGACGTTTTGCTTCTAGAAGGTGACTCCTTCCTTTTCCGTGCAGCCCTCGCAATTCTTGCTGTACTTGAGCCTCGATTGTTTTTCCCCGATCGAAAAGAGCTACTAGAGCTATTAAAGTGCGTGCGTCAGTCAAGTCTTCTCGGTCGCATATTTTAAAACTGCGTTGCAGAGGAGAAAACAAAGCTGCTTTAGAAGTTGCAAAACGGGATGGCCAGCGCCTTGACGGAGGTAGGTATGAAATATATGGTGTCGACGAAGAGACGCTGTGGGAGCGTATCGATGGTATGAATGAATGGTGGAAGGAGAGTACATGGACTCGTCTATTACAACGAGAGCTTCCAGACATATAGAGGTGGATGTATTCAAAACTTAGATCACCAATAATCAGGCTGCCCAGACGGCATGCCAATTTCTTATTTCCTATCGACGCCCTTCGGTTCTTTGTTCAACTTCGGAGCAACTCCCAATTACTTGATTTCCTGCTGATGAAGCTGATAGACATCAGGAAAATGGCCAATCGTTCTAGGCCGACCTCGATTGGTCATGTACTCTGGCGAGATTCTGTGCAGCTCTGGCCCCCTGCCGAATGCTTTTCTTATTGAGAATGAGTCTAGATGCTGAGACAAGTCGAGGTCTGAGCTGGCGATGTGAAGGCACCCTTCGAGAACATACACAGGTCCTATAAATTAGCCCGATAGGCTCCCGTTCGTGTAACATACGCCATGCTCAACGCTATCCTTTCTCGCAAATATGTGAGCTTCCTAACTCCCCTAACCTACGCTTCGATTATTAATCCTTCCTTGTTCATTCAGCCACTGATATTGTGGTGTGGCATACAAGCCGTGGCGTGCACCGTCATTTACAAGAACTTTAGGCCTCCCATGTAGGTTGTCGGTAAAATCCAAGACATCCCTCGGTAAAATTTTTGGCAGTCGCCCTACCCACGAGGCAAGGCTGCGCCTCCCATAACAGTACGCACGAAGTTAGGCAGGCGCGTTCCCTTGAATCAATCTGGTAATATAGCTGCACTTCAATCACACCGAGCGGTGTTAGTCAGGAATAATATACTCTAGATATCATCCATCATAAGTCCGAAATGCATTTGTAAAATATGCGTAGCCAACTCAGTTAATCAAAAACTCCTCAGTATATCCAAGAACATGACCCCAAAACCGATCCATTGTATCTTTGTCAAACCCATTCTCATCGTACCCAAGACTCAGCCATAACTTCCCAACAAATGTGTAGCCGAAAAGAAGGATGCCACCGGACCGTTGCCGCGATCCCGTTGTAAGGGCGTCAAGTACAACATCTCGGAAAGTCGAGTGTTTGTAGACACCGTCGAGATTACCGAGTAAAGAAAGGCCAATCAGGGCGCTAGACGGAGGCCCTGATCTTTTGGGTGCCGGAGGGGGAGGATTCCAGGAACCCTGTGCCTTCTCGTCGTCCTCTTTAGCCCAGGCACGAGCGCGTTCGCCTCGCTCACGGGCCATCTCGTGACTACGAGAGATGACCATCGGACTTTTTATGGCATCTACACTTTGTATTTTTGCAGAGCGTGCTCTATGCCAGAACGTCGAGGTAAGATCGCCAGAGCGGGGCAAAAACCCGGGGAGGATCACATTGAAGTAGCCAATGCACAAGAACCAGTATGAGTCGTGCAAAGCCTTTTCGGCTATCAGATAGGGTCTCAGGTTGAGGGCCGAATACATTAGACTAAAATAAATCAAACTGAGTGGAGGAACAGCATTATAAAAGGTGCGGATCTTACGTCGGCATCTCTGGCTTCTTACCCGACGTCTTAGCCCATGCGATGTTGCAAATAGCAAATAAAGCACTCGAAATGGAGACGCCTTTCGTCTTGCAGCGTTTCAAAAGATCCTTTGTGCGCTGTGCATCAAACGAAACTGTAGGAACGATTGTATGACGAGGAGCACCAGTTTTTCGGGGGAAGGTGTGACCGCCCTGAACATCATTAAAGTAATGTAACTTTGACAGGAAACGCCGAGGCTTACTATGAGCTTCTCTTCGTGCCTACGGAAATCAATACGAGAAGCTGCTTGACGAAACTTGCCCTGCGCTAGTGGGAGTCTATGTTCAAGCGAGCTGGGTAGAGCGATCTGGATGTTATACTGTTGAGCATCTAAAAGACCAATCCAGTCGCCGGTGCCTCGTTTTGCTTACCTCGTCTTTGATTTTCCCGACTCGCACATGCCATTCAGTGGACAGTAAGGACGCCAGCTCATTAGTCCCACAAGAACCCAAGAGGTGGAAAAAGTCGTTCGCAAACTGGTGGAGGGCCATACCATCACCTAAGAAATGGGCAGCACATATCATGAATTCACATCTGATGGTAGTTTTCGCAGGTCCATCTTCTTTTGGGAACGATAGGATTAGGTAAGAGATACGTTCGTTAGAGAGCGTTCTTGGGCCATTCAGGTACGATTCAATTAGTTCTTAGGCACAGTTTTGAGACGTCGATAATTTGGTAACACACTATATGACACTCACCGTCTTTAGTTTGACTACGGTATTCCAAGTTGTTCCCTGCATCAGCCAAAGCACTTTCAACAGAGTGCGGTGCCAAGTAGCTGTGGTGTTCCTTGAGATCCGACCCTGCGACATGAGTTGGAGGCAAACGTACACAAATCTAACGTCGTCGTAATCGTGCATGTCCACTTTGGCAGCGAGAAGTGGATGTCTCGTCCTCAAAATTGCCCATACCAAACGGACACGCTCACGTTCAAAGGTGTGGACGGGAGCATGACAACCGAGATGAAGGTACCTATGGCCAATTTTTTGAGCCGAGTTCAATTTGGGAGAAGACTTGGTCTTGGAAAGTGCGCTGCAACCTACATATCATTAACACCATTTTCTCTGGCAGGCAAGTAGTAGGAGAGCTCAGTATCTCCCATTTTCCGATCGATGTGGTTAACGTCTTCCAGCTCTACAAGTGTGTCCTGAGACGAGGCAGAACTTATGACGCTGCTGAGTGCGCACTGGCACTTGCGTGCTGGACATCCTTTTTGGCAAAAGTCGAGCCGAGCGATGCGCAAAGGGAGAGCTTGTGGAAGAAAAGGATCGACTGTGGCCATGGGGAGGGCAAGAGAGGGGCGATGTGCGGGTTTCAGCCGCCCATGTTGTTCAGGAGGAATATAAAGGAATTTTGATAGTGATGGCTGATTTACCTTAGCACGTCCTCCTAAGCCACCAGCTGATCAGTCTTCGATGGGCCACTCCGGGTTCTTGGGCTCCGCAAGATTCACCATATATTTGTTCTATTACTGTCGTAGACAAAATTACTACTATCTCCTTTGAGCATGGTTGACGTTGGTCCCTTTTTCCAAAGCACCGAGAAGGGTACACGGGTGTCGGACTGGGCCGAAATTTTATATTTTCGGCCAAGCCCCCATATCCACGATCGCTTATTGTGTAAATGGTTTCGAACTAAGCAAATACTACAGCACTCAAGAGCAAGCCAGATAACAAATGGGATGGCCTGAATCTCGCTAATGCAGCTTGTCCAAAATAGATTATTGACAAGATCACACGGGCAGACTTGACCGGGAATTTATGACAGTCTGGAAAACATGAGAATCGCCGCACGGGGTTGTGACAGCCCGGAACTTTCAATCTCCTGCGTTTGAATGCAGAATGGAGCGAACAAGCAAGAGGAATTAGACGGCAGTATGTTTGTTGTCCCATATGCAGCTCTTGAAAGGAGCAATTTGCCTTAAAGAATCACAACCTTCTCGCTCTCGACCGAACAATCATTACGGCACTTTTTTGTGGTTGTCAAATATCATCCATTGTACCTGGCTGTCAGTTGGCCGTCGAGTACCTGAATATCGGTTTTCCCCGTACTCCCCTCCAGCACTCTTGTGCTGAAGTCATCATGGCATACACTATCCCTGGTAGAGTTATATCCCCCTCAGTTTTAAGTAGAAGTCTTCTCCCGAACTTCTTCCAGAGATATGCCCTTCGTGCGGGTAGGCTTATTGCTGGGATCACCGCCTGCGGATTCCACGTCTTCCGTACAGCGCGGCGCAGGCGGAGGGTTTTGAGACTTGATCCATGTATAATACCTGCATGGTGACCATCAGCTGAGATAACAAGGAGTGATAGATATGCCTCACAATGTCCCACTAGAAATCACTAGAATAGAGGCTGCTCGGGCTCTGAACATCTGATAGTTAAGGAGGTGATTGATATGGCATAAGTGTGGTTTAAGACGAACACAGTGAGGACATCCTTGAATATCCAGACACCTAGAAGAGTCTGTAGCACAGAACGAGCGGCCTAGAGCGACAGTCTTGGGTTAACTGAAAGGGGTCTCATTGATGAGAGAGGACTTACGCTCGAAAACATGTGGGTGATTGGGCTTGTGATCTTGATGCTCAGCAAACCTGCAATGCAAAGAAGGAATCCAAAAAAGCCAGTGACGAGACTGCCATAGATGAAGACCGTTCCATCCCAATCAGGGGCTCTGACTCGTTGTGCTAATAAGGTGGCTTCGCCCTGTAGTAATACAGGGGGCAGAAGGAATATAGCAGAACCAAAGTTTGTCCACCAAGCTAACTGGATTGTTGAGTTGTTGCAGTGCGGAAGTGAGCTTTTTATTAGAACAGCGTGTAGCGCGATGAACAAAGACGAAAGAACGCCGTAAAACAATGAAAGCAGCGATGGGGTAGAAGCGGCTGGGAGTGAGCGAGAAGGAGCAATGCCGGTAAAAAAACCAAAGGTCACGGTAGCTGCTGCCAATAGGACGTTGTGACTGGGTATCGTACGAGTGTTAACGGAAGAGACGAGAATAGTTAGTGGGAGCACGAGGCCTCGGGCGATCTACAGTTGATTGATTAAGGATGGCTTAAGTGTATTATGGCCAACGAAGCTCACCTGGAAGAAAGAAGCCTCTACGCCACGCAAGCAAAAAGTGTTGAAAACGAGGCCTATGATATTGACGAGCACAACAGGCACGAGCTTTTTGGCAGTTTGTACCTCAAGTTTTGGTATCTCTATTTTTGAAGAAAAAAGAGCAGAGAGGTGCAATAGAACAACAGCAACGACCAGTTGAATGAGAAGGAAAACAAGTGGAAGGTCTGGTGAGTTATTCAAGACGGCTTTGTTCCTGACATTTCTCGGTTATCAAGAGCTGGGGCAGGGAAATATTGCAACATACACGAAAACCATCTTTCAAGGGATGATTTACTGTCAGGTCTAAATTACTGCGATTTGAATGAATACTGACCACTAGAGCGGCCAGCATGTAGAAAGCGACGACTGCCGCGACTTTCATTGTAGCGGCGTTGAGCGAGAACATTGTTGGGGATTAGGATGCTGTAGGGGATGCTAAGTTGAATATATATATATATAATTAAACGGGGTAATATATGGCATCCCCATATGGAGGCAATGAATAGATCTCAGATTCACGATCAGGGCAAATGGTCGTGGGAAAGTGTACCTCCCCTGTTTTGGATTTAAAAAACGGCGCCATTTCTTGCTAGCTGGCAGCAGCCAAGTTTGCACGATGCACGAGGACGCCGAGCGCAATGTGCCCCCAGCTAAACATCCTGGCTGGCGAGGCTATGCCGCTCTCATCACTAGGCGTAGGTTCATCATCGCCGTCAGCTTACTAGCCTCAACATATCTCCTCTTCTTCTCATATTCTCAATATACCTGGGCTAGTACCCATGAACGCCAGATCATTTCGGCCATGGGCGAAACCCCTCTATCACCATCCCCGACGCAATCGCAAGGACAATCATTACAAAACGCCACTAATACTACCAATGCGCTAGAGGCAATGCCTGTCGACCCGTTTGGTCCAGAAGCCAATTTACTAGGGCAACCTACACTTCACTTCAGAGGTAATGTGCTCGTTATGTCCTCAGCACACTTCGAATCTAATTGCTTCATCCAGACAACCTACGTCCCGATAAAAAATATATCACTACTTGGTTATCGGCTGGATGGAGTATGTAGCGCGTGTACCCTTATATTTCTCGTGTTCTGACTAGTGCCGAACAGCAAACGATGTGATGAGCTATGTGCATAACCTCTACGTTTTCTCCCTGTCCTTTATTCAACTCACTTCCCAGATCAATTTGATATACCTTGGGCTCCTAACAGAACACATACCTGTTATCCCCATGTTTGTCCCATCTCACCTTGGAACGATACCTCCAATAGATTTTGGCCAGGTGTTCGATCTTCCGCGGCTTCGAAAGTTGCTGAATACGACATTACTCGAATGGCATGAGGTTAAAGATCGTCACAGCAATGCCCTAGACGAAATGGGGTGCTGGAACGTATGGGAGGGCGTCGGCAATGCGGGTGCCCGGGGCAGTCCCATTCCATACATGCTTAACCTTGGTTAGTCGGGTCGCCTTTGATTGACGGCTGACCCCTTATATTATACAGATGTTTCCTATACAAAAGCTCCATCGTGGATCAAAGTTATTCCTAAGTATGAAGCGGATGTCCATAGCTATTTCTGGGCACTAGCCGCTCTTGCTTTCCCAGAAATGCGCGCAGAGAGTCTAGTGCCTCCACGCGAGTCCGAAAAAAACCACGTATTGCTCCCTCCTGATGAGCAAATGCTGTGTTATGACTTCTTATATTTCGTATGCGCCAACCAGGTATGATCATTCGCATGAGACATCCGTCATCTCTGACAATAGTGGAACAACAGCCTTTTGAAATGGAATATGACTATAGCCCAGCTTGGAGATTTGTTGGGCAGCATCTACACTGGGCACCGAGTCTACACCAATTGACGATTGAATATGTCAGGCGTACGATTGGAGTTGCCAAAGATCAGCAGACGCCATATGTTAGTCCTATCACTTTCTGTCATATGTTTTTCTTTGCGTTCCTAACCTCATTTCTACTAGTGGATTGCCATTCACGTACGTAGAGGCGACTTTGGTAATGTCTGTTCAGGAGACAAGTCTGAGTGTTTCGCTTCACTCCAAGTTATTGCTCGGCGTGTCGAGGAAGTGAAGGTGGAGCTTAAAGAGCGCAAGGGTATATCAGTTGAACACGTTATTATGACGAGCGACGAACGAGATCCTGCATGGTGGGAAGAGGTCAAAGCCCGAGGCTGGTTAGCAGTGGATCACTCGCACACAGCAACGGCGTTAGGTCCATGGTAAGCAGCATGACACATTTTCTGCTCGATTGGACTCCCATTGTCTGTTTAGGTACCCAGTTCTCATTGATGCAGCTATACAATCCTTAGGAATTGGTTTTGTTGGAACGGATAAGTCCACCATGTCGACAATAGCACGCCGGCGTGTAGAATCATGGCACGGTGGGGTTACCCGAATTTTTAAATGGGGGACTCCAGACGCGGACAATCACTAGTCTACTAAGCTGGGGCGTGAATTTTTTTCGTGCTTTCTGACTGGAATTCAAAAGGACTTGCTAACTGTAGACATCATCCGATAATCATGTACTATAATAATAACAAGCAATTTATCTAGGAACGACTTGTTCAGACTACATCGATCTCAATGTCCTCTTTCTTGCGCCGCCTATTTCTTTTCTTTACACCCTTCTTGGGTTTGGAGAGACGGCTTACACCATGCTCGCGTATTGCTCCAGTAAGCGAGAATGCGGAGGGTATCACCACAATCAGAGCCAGTATTTGGCCAAAGGTCCACTGAGCGGCGGAATGATCATCACTGGGGTTGCGTTTGAGCAACATCTCCGTAGAAACGATAAAATATGTAAAGACCATGACTTGACAGATGATGATTCCAACCAACATGGGATCAAGATCCGATGACCAGCGGCGACGCCTGGGGCGGCGTTTGCCACCAACTGATGATCTAGCTTGGCGCGGAGATTGTGGGCTGGGAATAGTTGAAGCAATAGGCCGCCTTGGACGAGAAATGTGGAGGTTGCGTTGTGGAGGTCGAAGTGCGGTTGGGTCAGGGGAAGGATTGGACGGCTGTTCGGTTACAAATGACGACGACGAGACGGACGGGGAATGCGTGGGCATTGATATACGCCTGTTCTGGTTACTGATATAACTCTGACGATATGAATACAGCTCTTGAAGTGTGATTAAGAGATAGACAGTAATAAGAATGCAGGTGATCGTAAGACCAAGGATTCTTCCCAATGAGGTTGCAGGGACTTCGACGACGAAGAAGATGTATTTGATAAGATATGAGCAGTTCCGAAGCGAACCAAAGCTCTTTACGTTTGCCCTATCAAGAAACGAATTAACTCTGGAGAAGAGAAGCATAGTGGGACCGTACCACATGTACAGTGTCAAAGCCATTGACACAAGTGCTTGGACCATTGCGCCGAATTTGACTCGATAGTCGAACGCGCGATGGAATTTACCGTCTTTGCGACTGGCTGCTTTCTGACGAGAGTAGCTAGCGAGCGCAAAGAACAATCCAAAGTTTGCCAGCCTTCAAGCACTGTTGAACGCGAGTAGCGCTTATGTAGAGTATGCTTACCAGACAAGGTTAGAAACCTGAAGCGCCTGAAAAAGTGTAAGCTGGTCTCTGAGGACGACAGCAGCAAGCATAAGTCCGGCGCTGGTAGCGATAAAAGTCCATAACGCAATTGGTGCGTCTTGCCATGATCGGTCCACTAAAAGCACTATAGACGGAACACCGTCATCAGAGCACTCAGGATGGTTTCCCTAGCAAGGCTCACCGAGAAGGAATGTTTGAAGGTAGAAGCTAACACGAACACCCTAGATTGAGTCGAGTCTGAGCCTTTGTTTTTCTCTATGAACAAAGTTCTGGAAACGAACAACACCGCTAATATCTGGGTTGCTGGCAGCGAAATCAACGCAAGATTCTGGGATGCTACTCATGGCAAGACGTATTCATAGAAGTTATCGGTGAGCTGGCGCATAAAAAGGTATATATTCATGCGGTTAATCGCGGTGGGCAGTGTAGGCTTCTCAAGCTGTGCTGACAAGCCTTTTGGCATACACGGTTGACAGGGCAGATTGTCATCAACGGAAGCTTTTTTACTATCCAAGTGCTAATTACAACCTATGTAAGGGTATTAAATCTATTATGGCTCTTAAGCAGTAACGTCTAATATTTGATCTATTGGAATAACAGAACGCATTAGGACAAGATCTTGCAGAGCAGCAGTAACAGGCATTGGAACTCGATATGTTTTACCCATTTTTAATAGATATCCGTTCATGAACTCGATCTCCGTTGGTCGTCCTAATCGAATGTCAGTCAACATCGAAGAAATGTTGCCTCGTGTAGCCTGTGCCACCCGCAGAACCTCCTCCTCCAATGAGGCCCATGTTAATCCTTGCGGTAGCTCCCTTATCATCAAATTGTCGATATTGGCTCCTTTGTCGGCAATAATTTCCTTCCACACTTCAAATTCGGCCTCGATTTCCGCGGCAAAGACAAAAGAGGCTTCCTTACACACTTTTCTTAAGATGCGCTTCGACGCCTCTCCCTCAAAAATCTCTCCATTCCGGCAACCCATAAGTGCAGTAAGAGGGTTGATTACAGTGTTTGCCACCAGCTTGCGACGCATCATAATCTGGGCCTCCGTTATGGGTTTCCACGAAACATTGAGATCGCTCATACGTAACAAAGCTGCCACCGTGTTCCGTAGACTAGCGTACTTTTCGAACAGGGGGTCGTCCGTGCCTGGCGTAATGTCGGAGAGGCGTGGTTGTCTCTCTTCGGCCGCAATATTAAGATCCTCGAACCCAGCTTCAAACCGGCGCCCTGAACGATCCGGCACGATACCGAAGTTGATTTCTCCGATCCCTGCATGAACATAATGCGACATTTTTTTTCGGAATACGCCATGGGTAACCGACGCCAAGATGAAGTGCGGTTGTTGTTCGGGATTACGGAAGACGTTACGGACGATTTCTTCGTACACTCCCATTCCATTGTGCAGAAGCACAATTGTACTTTTAGCTGATAGGCGAGGCAGCAAGCGACGAAGGGCCCCAACGCACTGATATGCCTTAGTTGCGACGATTAACGAATCAATAGGCTGTGTTCCCTGTTGTTGTGGTTCCTCTGAATTGGGTGGGCACCACCCTTCAAATATTTCGGATCTGAATCCTGTTTGCGTGGTCACAGTTCCATTATGTTCGATGTTGATGGCTTCCGGAGTACGAACTGTCAATTGTCGGGTTCTACGGATGATAGTAATGGTATGCTCGCTTGGAAGAGCGCGTCGCAGATGGTACGAAATGAGGCTACCGATAGAACCGCTGCCAAGTACGTGAAAGTGCATGCCAAATGCAGCTGCATAGGCCCCTTGACGAACATTTGAAAGTGCTCACAGAACAGGCGGTACCGCGTTTACTCACCTTTCGCCAGCGATAGTAGACCAACGAGGAGCGTGAGAAAAGAAATGCCTCACGTGGCAGATGTTTCTCCGTCGGTCCGATCGGCCCGATCTCCCATATTATCTTAAAGCTCGGAAAAATGAAACCCGCAAGATAGTTGCTTCCTTCACACTCACCTTCCCAGCGACCACGACAGAAATGGCTTCAGTTATTTTGAAAAGGACTGGGCACAAGGTATACATTCATTTTTTTTTGCGATATTGGAATTTGACTGACTGTCTAAACCTTAGATGCCTCTGGTCGGGTAAGTGTCGTGTGGCTGCTTCTGTAAGATCTTGTCACAAATTCTAGTATTAAGCTTCGGCCTTTGGAAAGTGATTATACTTCGCGTCCTATTAACTAATCGATTCTAAGTGCATTTGTGTTAGGTCACCAAGTCCACTTGTGCAGATGTAAGGCTACCGATTTAGTATGTGATCAACTCCATTGATAAGATCGGACCTCTAGACAGTCTATAAAGCCATCAAGGCCGGGTATAGACTCCTAGATGGGGCTGGAGATTATGGTAATGAAAAAGAAGCAGGTGAAGGTGTCCGCCGTGCGATAAAAGAAGGGATCATCAAAAGAGAAGATATATGTGTGTTTTCATCCATTCTGCAGCCATTCTCGTTCTAACTGTTCCTCTAGTCATCACCTCCAAGGTAACAGATCATGTTACTACGAAATATAATTAGTGAATGGGTTGATGTAACAGTTATGGAACACGTTCCACGCCCCTGAACATGTGAGCCTCTGTGTTCTTCGTGCGATTTTCCTAGCCAAATGACCTAATTTACTTTGCTAGGTCAAATCGATCACTAGAAAACAGCTTGATTTATGGGGCATCGAATATTTTGACTTATTCCTTATACACTTCCCAATCGCGCTGAAATACGTCGACCCCGCCCACCGCTACCCACCTGAATGGTTTGGTGATGACGGTAAAGTTTATCTTGGTGTGCAATTGTCTTTGTACTATCCGGCTACCATGTGTGACTTTCGAGGCTCTAGATAATACTCCGATGCAAGTGACTTGGACTGCTATGGAGGAATTAGTTGACGAAGGCTTAACCAAGAATATTGGATTGAGGTGGCGTTAACCGAAGTTTATAGTTATCGCTCTGTAATAATGGCACTCTTTCCAGCAACTGCAACGGCTCGCTCATTTTGGACGTTCTCCGCTACGCACGTTACGAGCCCCAGGTCCTTCAAATCGAGCTACATCCCTATCTCTCGCAAGAGCCTTTAATCAAATTTTTGAAATTGCAGGGAATTGCCATTACCGCTTATTCTTCATTCGGGACTATCGTGAATGTTTACTGCATTGTGCCCTTCTGTGGCTAACAAGATTCCAGGGATACGTTGAACTCTCAATGGATAAGGGTATTGCCAGCTTGATGAAAAATGATGCTGTCGTGAATGTAGCGGAAAAGCACAAGAAAAGTATGTGTTAGATTTGTAATATCTTCCGCGGCGCAAGTCTAATGTTGTTACGCAATACAGCTCCCGCACAAGTATTACTTCGATGGGCCACACAGAGAGGAATCTGCGTGGTACCTAAAAGTAACGATGAAGAGCGCCTGAAACAAAACCTTCAATGCAATACGTTTGAGCTCAGCCAAGGGGATATCGATAGCATCAGCGCTTTAAATATTAATTTAAGGGTGCGCGATCTATTTTGTCTCGATGATGTTTGCTTATAGAATTGCCTGCACAGTTCAATGACCCCGCTGATGTTGATGAAAGACTCGCTATCTTCGCCTGATCTGGCATACTTTGGCAACTAAGATTGCTCTATTGTTCAGTATCCCTTTCGACAACGTTTCTGTTTCATATCTCGACTCAGACAATGATCACGTAACTCTGAGCTCCCAGGAAGAGCTCGACGATTACTATGCAAACTTTTACAAAAACGGATCTATCATCAAGTTTACTGTTCAGGATTTGAAGTCTGCGCGCCTATCAAGGTCAAATTCTCAAGCACAGAGCCCGAATGTACGTAACACCTTCGGTGTTGGAGCGTTTGATGTCGACGGTGACTGGCAAATTCCCATGCCATCCATTTCTGGACTGGGGGGAATCTATGTGTCCAATCCCTCGGACGATTCTCAACCGCACGCTTTCGTTGAAACCGTGGCCAGCGACGACAGTACTATCACAGACCATCAGGAGGGTAAGCGCGATCGCGCAAACCTAGCTCCTTCAGTCCATTCCGTTCCCGAAAGCCCTTTACTTGTCCCGTTGGACAAAGGCAAGGCCAAGGCGTTTGTCGATGATGATGCAATATCGTCTACTGGCTCAGTCCTTGCCGAAGACGCTCCACCGAAGCCCCCCGTCCATGTGTACGATTTAAGCTCCAAGTCCCACGATCAAGCTGCCAAGTCTCGCTCGCACAGTGTACTAGATGCAGAAGCCGTGTTCGAGTCCCCCAAAGGTGTTGCGGAGAGCATTCCGAAAACTAACGCTCAGGCGGTTGACGTCGCCGGGGCTGCGGCAGACTCTGCGGAAGGCGCGGCACCAGATCCACCTCTTCCTTCCTTTGCATTTGAGAACGCTTCTCAGCCTCCGTCGCTTGCATCCGACCTCGCGACACTTCTCGGCACTCTCAGCACCGTTGTCGGTGCGCACCCCGAACTATCAGAGGGTATGCGTAATATTGCGAGGAATACCGCTAATGGTGCGTACTGGCGCAGCCACCGAGAAGCCGTGTCCAGAGCGGCTCAGGAGATAGCTCGGGAAACTGGAAGAACGGCAAACAACCTGCGGGAAGCAGAAGCAGAAGCAGGACGTCGTATTGCAGAAGCTGTATCGAACATGTTTGGCGCCGTGCACCAGTCCATAAATTCGACATACGTTAACATCCCCCGAGAGAATATCGTGCAATCATCGGCGAGCGTGCCCGTTGTGGGCGCTGACAATACTGAGGCCAATGGTGTGACCAATCCATCTCAAGGCCAAGATACAGACCCACCTCACCACGACTATCCAGGCGCACCTTGGATGCCATGGGGTCGTTGGGGACAGCGAGTTCCTCCTCCGTTCCCCTTTGGCCCTCCACGCACCCCCCATGATCATAGGCACACTCCCTTTGTTCCTCCAACCCCGCCCCATGATCATGGCCACATACCATTTGCCAAATCAATGCGTCCTCCGGCAATGCCGGGGTCTTGGTTTGAGTGGGTCAATCCAACTCCGGCTGCTCGTCCAGCACCGCCGAGTGTTCAGCCCTCTTCATCTCCAATCCCACCCCCACCTTCAAATCCACCTGCTAGCAACAAACCGACACTTCAAGAGCTTAGGTCCCAAGTGGAGGAGGCCAAGGCCCAATATATATCACAGAAAGAGCGGTATAGAACAGGCCGGGAAGAGCAGAGGAGACAGCGTGGACGCGCGGCGACGGTTGAGCCGTAAGTTTGGTCAGTTTGCGTCCACTGTCCTCACTGACATGTTTCGTTTTCAGGAACATTGTCCCACCAGAACCTATTGTTCCATCTCCGCTAGCCATGTCTCCCGTTATTGCCGTTCAGGACAAGGATGGTAACCCTACCCATGAGGTGGTCAATGTTCGCCGACATCATACACATCTCGGCCATTCACACTCTAAGCGTCATGGGAGCGACCTCGGAAGTCTGAAATCTCGCACAATCAACAGAATAGCCAAACGTCTAGCCGATGTATGTATTACAGGCTTTCAGGTATTCGATCATACTCATGCTGATATATATCGTAGATGGGTTTTACGGAAAGCGCACATCCCGAATTGCCGTCGCGGATTAAAGCACAGTTACCAGCTGATGACGGCGTTCTCAGTAATGACGAAGAGGATAATATTGTCACGACTTTACTCGAAGAACTTCTAGCACTGTCACCCAAACCTCCTGTAGCATCTGGTTCAGGAATTGGCAAGGGAAATCGATTCCCGCGTCGACAACAGTAACTATCTTATGCACGTATTTTGCTAACTGTACTAGTTTGTATTTCCCAAAAGTTGATACTTGTAAATCATAAATTAAATAACTAGCCAATGATAAAAAATTGTTCGCCCACTGTAAACTTTAACTACGAGAATGGCCTGAT
This sequence comes from Calocybe cyanea, assembly GCA_018851305.1. Taxonomy (NCBI): domain Eukaryota; kingdom Fungi; phylum Basidiomycota; class Agaricomycetes; order Agaricales; family Lyophyllaceae; genus Calocybe; species Calocybe cyanea. The sequence continues at coordinate 55,828 of JABCKL010000026.1, forward strand.
GATTTGAATTTTCGGTGGTGGATTATTATTGTACGTCTGAAACAGTCAATTCATCTATATAATGGTTTACAACTCCGACCTTGACAATAGCGGCCTGCAGATTGAACCAGTATTGCACCTCTCTCAAGATCACTCTTTATGCAATGCAAGTATGCCCGATGCGCTCAATATAGCAATATGATTATTTGATATATTGATAGCTGGCTGTTCGGAATGTCCCGCGCTGTACACTTGGCTCAAAAGACAAAACATTGTTGAAACATGGTCTTAGCAGACTTGTCGTCCATTGTAGGGGGGTCGTGAATCACTTTCTCTGTTACGTACTGGCTAACGACTATGATCATGATTGTTTAGAGATGAAAGGAGTCCTTCGAACAGCGTTGCTGTGCCGGATCTCCGCTTGCTCTTCCAACTTCCGAATTTGGTCCTTGTTTTTTCTTTTCTTCAGCGGTATCCATTCGCAGTGGAACAGCGTCAAAAGCCAAATCAAAGAAATATAACGAAAGGTTACTAGTATATCACATTTGAAATACAATGGCCGTGATGGTTGTGGGTGAAACTTTGGCGTTGTGGGCGTCAGCTTTATTTGTGTGAGCAAACAACACCCCCTTCGGCATCAGTTGGATTATCAAAGGCAACTGGGGCTTCTTTGGAGTTAGGTCTGTACAGGTCCTCTCCTTTGTCTTTCATTTTATTTAACTACAAAATGCCCTCCAGTCCTCACACCTTTTTTAACCTCAAAAAAAATGGTATTGGGTGATGCCGGGTCGCCGCCACTCAAGGTCTGTTGCCCTAATTTTTTTGACCCGTGAAATTCCTTTCTCAGGCAGACACAGTTCAATCCGGTCGATCGTCGGGCATACTTCACTCGTATCTTTCGCGAAATAGTGACTATCGCTGCGAAACAAGACTTACCACGTGTTCTCTCGACTCAGGACAGGCGTGCCTACCAGCAAGAGACCCTAGCCCATATAAGAAACATTACAGACTTGGAGGCCATTCAAGCTAGGACCCCAAATGTGGATCTAGACCTCGAGGAGAAGCTGTTTAGAGAACGCGCCCTCTTTCGAGCCTACTACTGCCGTATATTTCGTATCAATGACCTCCCCAGCGAGATCATCGCCAACATCTTCCGATTCGTGGTCTGGTCTGTTCCAGACGTTCAGGCTGGGATAAATTGGCGCCTGTGGATCACCTGGGTTTGTAGGCGTTGGCGAACTGTGGCTCTCACTGATACGACACTGTGGAACGTCATTTGGTTTCATGACTCTCCTCCCTTCCATCGTTCTTTAGCTTGGTTTGATAGGTCTGGGGCGTCACCGTTGGACCTCAGAATCAGTGGTCGCGATTTACAGGGGAACGTCACTTCTACCGACTTAGAGATGCTGATAGACAGATTACTCACCAAGCTGTCTTCTATTCGCATGTTTATAATCGTCGTTGACCAGTGTGATTCTATATCACTTGTGTTAGACAAACTCCGTGCTGCAGGAGCTTCTGGTGCCCCGATTAACATGCAACGTCTCGAATTACACAGAACGGATCCCACATACAAACAGAACGGCTCAGACTATCGATTCCCAACTCATCGCCAGCTCATACCACTCTTTGGAGGTGCCCCAACTCCGCAGCTCCAATACATATCCCTGAATGGCGTTCATGTTCGCTGGGAGGCCCGGACATTCATTAATCTTACCACTCTGGATATCCGGAGAATTCCTCTTGAAGCGTCCCCAGGAATAGGGCTTTTCCGACATATGCTATCCAATTCGCCGGGCTTGCGCAAGCTCTGTCTCGATGGAGCAGGTCCTCGGATTGACAGCGATGATTCCTTCCACTCCGCCCCTCCTATTGTCCTCCATAACCTAAAAATCCTCATCATCGCGGACTTCAGCACCCAGTATGCGCGCCACCTTCTTGCCCACTTCTCTGCCCCCCACTTACGAGATTTAAATCTCATCAAATTTATGGACGAGGATTATTCCTCACTCTTTGAAATGCTGACAGGCAGATTTCCGGAAGTCCGGATTCTGACTACCTACACAATCGCAGTGGTCATTGGTCACGCCAAAATCCTGCTCCAGTGGCTAGAATCTATGCCTCAGCTATCCTATTTGCGGATAGCTCATATGCCACCAGTGTTTCTCGGGCTTTTCCTCGAGGAAGTTCAGAGGAGAACTGTTTCCAAGAGGATTTCTTTCCCGAAATTGAGCGTCCTCGAGGCTCACTCACCAAATTTTGATGAGCTTCTTACATGGGCCACCAAAAGGCGCGCAATGAATGTTCCTGTCAGCACGATGTACATCGGACGAGGCGAAATGGACTCAGCGCAAGAGAGATTATTCCAAGCACGCTGCAGACAACTCAACATGATCGCTCCCGTACGCATACTATACCCAGGGGCAAAGACATTAGAAGAGGCATCTTTTGTGGACTAAGTATATAGGTGGATGATTTATGACATAAATTGTATGTAAACCAGGACTTAGTATAATGTGTAGTATACACCATCTCGACTGATTTCAACAACTTGCGGAGCACGTCAAACATCCAATGGGAACTTTTATTGTATGCAAGTAATTAAATTATGAGTGATATCACGTAAGTGCTTGCCTTTTCTGTCCATTCATTATGTGGAGAGGACTAAGTGTAGGGATACTTGTACTGTCTTGCACATCATCGCTATCAGGATTAACTCGTACTGGTACGTGTTGTTCTGGAGCACGGATACCCGAAAGTGTTGCTTTTCCATCTAGCTGATGTGGTGTAATACTTTGTTTAGCCTGAGTCGCCACAGTCGGATTGCTACTAGTGTTCATACTAGTGTTCAGGGCTGCTGTAAAGTCTATTGTCAATTTTTGATTTGCATGGATGCGAAATAATACAAACGCTTACACCCTATTGAATGTCCTCTAAACAAGCGGACGACCGCATCAGTCTCTTCTTGGCTTATGGTGCGACCTGGCCGGCGGCTAACAAGTGAAACGACGTCTGGCGTCTCATCTAATTCTATGTCATCATCTTCCTGCATGGGGTCTATTGGAAGTTCCTCTCTGTGCTTTAAGAATCCATCCATCAAAGAGTCAAATAGATGTTCCAAGGGGGGCGCGAGGTACGCAGGCGTGTCCAACACATCTCGCGTTGCTTTGGTATGTGATTGTGGCGGCACAACAGGTGTCGATGTAGTTTGGTGTTTGGTGAAGGCAGATTTGCCAAAAATGTCCTGGAAAAGAGTATTTCTAGTCAAACCCAGATTGGAAGTTATGCGTTTTGCAGAAAGTCCTTCTTCCGTTGGCTTGACATCTTTACCAAAAACCACTACACGCCAATCATACGTGATAGCAACAAAAGTATGACCCAGCGATCCGTGTGGCCAGGGATATGGTAAAAGATTACGAAGCCTAAAAGGCAGCGAATGAATTTTGGACGGCGTAGGCGATTGAGCATCGAATATCGACACACGTGTTTTTCGCAAGTCTTGAGTAGAGGCATCCTCGAAAACGGTGAAAGCACCACTGCCTACTCGAGGCACCACCTTATCAATTCTCCAATGACTTTTGTAGTTCCATAGCACTGTACAACAGAATGTGATTCATGTCTTGGTCTTTACATGATCTCGAAAAGCTCACCTGAGTGGGAAACCAAGTCCCAGAGCACCAATTCGTGATCTCCCGCGACTGCTAAAAACCGTCCTGCTTTGCCAATAAAATGCACAGCTTTTGACAGCCTAACCCCAGGAGAAGCGAGAGCCCGGCGAAGGACGTTGGAAGTAGGGTCGTAAAGTGCAACGTAAGAATCAAACACAACGGCTAACAAGGAACCGTCGGGCGACCAGTCTACTGAGCGAGGTATCTCGAGACGTAGTTCAAAGATTGCACGTGTAACCCACGATTCTAGTGGATGGGTAAGCTACATTAAATTGATCGCCTCATATACACACCTTCCATCGCCATCGTTTTGTGTTTAGCTACTCTCACACCCCATATTTTGACTACTCTATCCTCCCCCGCCGTGGCAAGATGGGTCGAGAAGCTCTTTGAAGGAGGACTAAAGGCAAGATTCGTGATTTTTCCAAGCCCATGGGGCCGATCTATTCTGGTATTTAACGACCAGTGATTGTTATTTGAATCCCATGACCAGAACTTTAAATAATTGTCGCCCTGGAAGCCATCAACTGATTCTCGAGTATCAACTGTAGCCAGCCAATCTCCAGAGGATGATACAGTCGCTTCTTCAACAAGAAAATGCACCAAAGGTTTATCATCTCGCCGAGACACCCTGTTCGAAGGCGAGACCTCGAGCTCGGACACAAGTGTTGATGTAGACGGAGAAAATATTTGAAGAGATGAGGGGTGCGAAGATGGAAGTATAAGGGTGGAGGTGAAGGGATGTATAGCAAGTGGTGCAGATATTTTTTCTACCGGTGAGGTATAGTATGCTCTAGGGTCTACAAATTGATAAGTCCCAGGGCAATTGAAGTGGAGTTGAAACAAACCAAGCTTTATGCTCGAGTAACTCTTCGAGACCTTGAGATTTCCAGAGTTAACAACTAGGTATGTGGCATCAGCCAGACCCAGCAGATATTGCTCGCTTCCCTCGCCAGTTTTGAAGACCGAGATAGCACTGATTGGCGCGCCGACGCGCGGTACAAACTCTTTTTTGCCAGTATGGAGTTGCCAAATAACGAGAACGGACTCCTCGCCCCCACTGAGCAGATACGCACCATTGGATGTGAACGCGATAGACCATACAGCATGAGCATGCCAATGCAAAGCTACTGTTTGTGTCTTTTTCTCAACGCCTCGAATATTGACGGGTAGGTTATCATTAAGACAATACCACAGGCGTATCTTGCCCTTATCGTCACCAGTAGCAAAGTATTGCTCACTGGGATGAAACGCCAAACACGTTAACCGGTCAGGTGAGACGTATTTCGTAAACCGAGCAGTAGGAGAAGAGGTTGCAGCAACGTAAACTTTATGACCAGCTGTGGCGACAAGCCATGTTGCACATGATGAAAGTGCGAGGCCAGTTGGAAAGCCTGTTTTACCGATGGGTAGTATTTCCGAAGATTTTGTGCTGTTTTCCGCAGGTTTCAAGGAAATGCGAAGAACTACGCCATTCTTATCTAACAGTTGTAGTTGATCAATAATCGAAAAAGGCCGAGTCAACAAGTTGCAGACGTACCCATATTGCTATCTTTTGAAGCAGCGACAAAAACGGTGTCCTTCCATTTCTCATGAGCACATATAAAATGGATTGGCTGTGCGAGATCTATCGTTTGCAAAATTATGGCATCCAGAAAATCCCAAACTATTACACGTCCATCCAGAGATCCAGTAATCAACTGGAAGGCGTTATGTGGGTTGAAAATAGCAGATGTCAAGAGATCTAAAGACGTCTGGTTGCCTGAATGTCTTGGTGCGGACAGGGTTGAGATAATGCGCCCAGTGGCCACTGAGTGAATCTTAACAGACGACCCAGCCAACGAAAAAAAAAAGCTTTAAAAAGTTCGTATAAACGTACTGTTTGGAAAATAAAATAAAATAAGAGGAAGTACCTGCCATCCCTAGAAAATATAGGAGAGAACCTGTTTGTAGATGGTTCGGTCAATGAATACCATTCCCAATCTGATTCCGCTGCTACACTATCCCTCGAGGATTGAGCTTTGGCTACCGAATCGAGCGAAGGCTTCACTAAAATCGCTTTTCCTTTGCCTTTGATTTTTCGTGACGGAAATCTTTCGAGTTTTTTAGGAGACGGACGAGGCTCGCGTAACGTCGACTCGGCGGCGGCCATTCACAAGGCTTGCAAACTTGATTTTCCAAAAATAGTATTTGAAAAAAATGCGGGAGCCAAAGAAGACATAAACAAACATCATAGGCTATGATCTAATCTTATCTGTACAGTGTCCACTGTTTACATTGTCATAGCTTGTATCCAACAAGTACTCTCATCGCACGACAAGGGACCTGCAACTCTTCCTCTGTCACAAGCCGTCGTGCTTCCAAAAGACTTTCCCGTATCCGTTCCTCCTCTATCAGCTCTGCTTTTGTCAGAGGCGTCCTAGCAGGAAATGACCAGCCAATGCCCGTTAGAGAACACCATAACGATATGCGTAACTGCATATCACTGAAAACAACAAATGTCACCTCGGAAGGGAAAAATAATTTGATATGCAACTTACCTACGATAACGTTCAATGAGACGTTCAAATTTATGGCGACTTTGGAGTTCCTCGAGCTCTTCGTCGTCGTCCCAGCCAAAAGGAGTTAGTTCCTCCTTCCGATTTCGTATTCGATCCTTGAGTTCCTCCCACATGGCTTCTTGACATGCGAGCACGGACTGATACGATCTATACAGGTGCATAGCCAGCGATCTCTCGTCCAACGCTTCCAGTTGCTCAACCGGGAACAGTGAACGCGGAAGTGCGGCGATTTCACTCTCGCTGAGAGAGCCATCAAGTAAAAACCGTTTGGATGGCTGAGATGAAGGGGGCTTTGACTGCGAGATTTCTTCAATCCTCTGGCGAACGGCACTAAACGGATCTAGTGCTTCAAAAGTAGAGGAGAAAGATGCAGAGGGCGCTCTTGAGCCCACGCTAAAGACAGAGGGGTTGTTAGAAGCGGAAGTCGAAGTTGTGGAAGTGGATAGTGTTGAAGAAACGGACAATGATGTCGGTCTATTCATCGGGACTGGGAATAAGGTGGAAGCTAAGGTGGAAGCTCGAGAATCGGAGTCGTCTATGTCCAGATCAAGAATAGATGGATTGGGATCTTGTGGAGGCAAAGGTTGTGGCGGGGGCACCGGCGGCATAGGAAAATTGATCACAGGGCCTAACGTGACTTGTCGGAAGTACGTTGTGAAATAGCTAGGCAAAACAGCTGGCTCATTCGTATTCAGCGCGGACATTGGTAATACAACTCATGTCGCGACTCACCAGTGGGCTTCGTGTTGATAAACCGGTGCTCAAAAACTGAATTATTGAGGGACTCAAGTAAAGCATGATCATGAGATGGTATATTTTGCGACAATGAATTTGATGGTAAAGGATAGCCTCGCTGAGAACCGTCGGGATAATGCGCCGAAGTAGTGCTTTTGGCTCGCATCCTATGTGCGGCTGTAAATGAACGGGGGAGTGATGGAAATACCACGTCTATAAAATCAAAGAAGATTAAAAACGAAGCATCCTAGTTTATGCGGTAGCAAACCATCTTCGATTATTTCCACCGAACCTCCTGAACGCAATACACGGTTTACTTCCTTACAAATGCGATGAGCCCATGAAATTACTACCAGGATTTCAAAACGTACTTCGAACAGAACTCCCCACTGTGAAACCGATAAATCTCAATCACCGTTATTCAAACAGTTTCTCAACCCACCTTATTTTCAGGAACCCCTTTTGCAATACCTTGAATGTGTACGTGATCAAATTCGTCATCGTCGAATGGAAGTTTGGTCGTTAGGCTAGGTAACGCTTGAGGTCAACGGCTTTTCTGTAGTTCGGCGGACTACCAACAAGTTTCCATGCCTCCATTCTATTCGGCAGGCAATTGAATCATCCAGCAACTTGAGTGGCACTTGGATGTTGACTAGATCAAAGCCAACCTTTTTGGGTGGCAGTATGAGTTCGTAATTAGACTAACAAGTAGAGAATAGCCATACAAATTCACATCTGGGCCACTCTTTGGCAGCTTCAATTACCCAACTCCCTGTCTAAGTGAACTGGTCAACATCGTGTAAACAACGGGAGTTAGTTACGTACCCCGCAACCAAGATCTAAGGCTCGTTGTGGTGTTTCATCCCTGAAATTAACAAATGAGACAGATCCCCTCAAGTGTTGTGCGAGCTTGTTATCCAAAGATTCACTGGTAAACAGTCTTTTTAAAAACCGAATGGCCGAATACAGATATACAACTCACATTTCTAAAATTTCCTTGTCGTAGGAGAGAGGATATGGTGCTTTTTCGTTATCGTAAGAGTGATGGCGGCGTCCGTGTTTGAACAAAAATTGGCCAACTTTGAGCCTAGGGAGCCTTTTTCCGTCGAAAGACGATGCTGGTAGGCGCGTTACATTGGATGGCGGCGGAGGAGACTCGGACGGCTCCATTGGTGGCTAGGAGCTATAAATTGGAGAGCAGCACGCAGTTGAACAATCGTAACGCACAAGCTGTGAGCAGCGTGGGGTTTTGAAAGGTATGAATCAAACCATGGTAGTCGTGTAGACTGATTGTGATGTCCGACAACCGACAGATGATGCAGTGCTAAATAAATGAATTCAATTCGATTACAGTGCCCAAGGCCCCTAGTCCATAAATATTTCTATAGCACGCAATCAGTCAGATTGGCACTCTTCTCCAGAGTACAGCAAAGATCATGTTCACCCTGTGTCCCATCTGATCTAACTATTATATTGTGGAAGTAGATAATTAAAATCGACAATGAACCTGAGGATCCGGGTGGACCAATCAACTGGCAGTGCAATCACATGACAGGCAATTGTATATGCCTCGTCGAAAGCCGACATCTGCTCGTCAAAAAAAGGCTGACATTCAGCTCAAACGCGCAATAAAACGCGGAGATGCCCCGCCTCCAGACGCAAAGCCAAAATCTCACAATGTCAGACTAAAACGAGGTCCCAATGGCAAACCTATTGGCCCTGTTCCTGACGCTGCAGCTGCTGCAAGACGCCTGCAATCTACTTTCATTAGTCTTCCTCCAAAGTTTCTCGAAAATACTAAGCTTCTAGCATCGGAAATACCTTTACATCGACCCATTCCTGATGAAATGTCTATTTTCCCCCCTGGCTTAATGAGCTCTGACGATCCTAACGCTCAAAGATTAAGTTGTCCACGTCGTCCAAAATGGCGATTTGACATGACGAAGAAGGAAGTGGAACATAACGAAGAGGGCTTATTCAGAAAATGGCTCGAGGAGATCGACGAACTCGTTCTCGCCTGGCAAGCTGATGCCAGTGAGGATGAAGACCATCAGGAGAAAACCCCCCAAAAAACTCAAACGATGCCCCGTTCCCCCACATATTTTGAGCGAAATATAGAAGTATGGCGTCAATTGTGCGTTCTCATGTAATCATTCGCTATATACCTATTTACGCGGACGCGTCACCTAATGCCAGATGGCGCGTAACTGAAATATCGCAGATTCTGCTCGTCCTTCTCGACTCTCGTTGCCCTTTATTACATTTCCCGCCATCCCTGGCTACCTTCCTCTCCGACAGGAAAGTGATCTTGGTCCTTACGAAGACCGACATCTGTGGGCCAGAGCGAGCAATAGCTTGGACAAACTATTTCAATCAACGCTATCCGAAGCTGCGCGTTATATTGGCCGAGGCATATCTTCCAAAGGAAGAAAGCACCTACCATCAAGGGAGAGCGCAATACGTCCCTCACCTTCCCCAGCCATTTAGGGAAAGATTAGTGGAAGCTATTCAAGGTGTCCACGCTGAGATGCTGTTGCCCCCAGATAAAGTCAAGACAAGTCCTAGCCGGCTGGAGAATTGGAATCCCTCCGTCAAGAGAGATGTGAATTGGAACAGCCTTTTGACGGCGGATAATTTCACTGTAGGCGAAGAGATAGGCGGAAGATCACTGACAAATGCGAGAGAGGCGGTAAACGATGAAGTGCGAAATCAAGATCGGGTGGAGCCTGAGTTCCTAACGATAGGCTTGATCGGTGCGAATTATTGATTTTCTTATTGGACAGAACTTCATTCTTCAGTATTTAGGTCAACCGAATGTTGGGAAGTCTTCCTTATTGAACGCATTATTTGGATCCAATAGAGTCAAGGCATCAAAGACGCCTGGAAAGGTAACGCCACTCATTAGCCTCCTGACTAGAAGCCAACTTTCGTTGATCTAGACCAAGCACTTCCAAACGTTGTTTTGGACACCCGAAGTACGGCTGGTTGACTGTCCAGGTCTTGTCATGCCAAACCTTGTACCTATGGAAATGCAGGTACATAATTGTCATCAGCTACCTTTGCCCATCTAAACTTAAATATGACAAGGCCCTTTGCGGGGTCTTGCCAATATCGCGCATGTCCGCTATACCGTCGTGCATTCATTTTGTATCTGAATGGCTACCGATTGAGCGCATCTACGACCTGGATCATCCACAGTCATTGTTGCCTCCCACAGCTGATAAAAGGACCTGGCGAGACGACCGCAGGCTCAGCTCTGTTGAACAAAAACCGCCCATTTGGACCGCCACAGACCTTCTCACTGCTTACGCAAATAGGAAGAACTGGTTGACGGCCAAAATAGGTAGGCCTGATATACACCGAGCTGGTAATGCAAGTACGTTGTTCTCGGCATTGCCTCATTACTCTTCACCTCACATCCATTTCCCGTAGTCCTTAGGTCGTTAGCGGAAGGGAGAATTGCTTGGGCGTACTGGCCTCCAGGCACAACCAGACCTAACATCGAAAAGCAAGAAAATGGAATTTGGTTACCTCACGCTACTAAGATGGGCCACTCCGAAGAAAGCACGGATGATGACAGTCATTTTACTGAAGACGAAGCTCTATCTACTGACGAAAACTTGTCCAGTGAATTTGACCGCGGCGAGGATAATGATGAAGGCGGGTTTATTAAACCCGAGCGAGTCGGTGGTATTGGTTTTGAAGCGCTGGCTATCTACTGAGAGGAGACGGAGTATGAAGACAGATAGATACCAGTAAGCCAACAGCTACACTGGCTCTGCTCGACCTGAAGATGTTGGGAACAGTGACTGTACAATCATTTGGACGGCCTATACATTTAGCCCTTAGATGTAGTCGGACTCGTGACTTTTCGGCCCGTCTTCATGCTCAAGAACTAAAAGCTGTCAACTTACGGGACAATATTGTTCTTGCCTTGTGTGACTTTTTCTTCTTGTTCCTTCTGAAAAAGTGCAATCCTGCGGGCTGCTGGTACAATGACCATTTTGCAAATAATACTTCGGAGAATCTGGAGTTCTCGTATCAGCTGCCAACAACCCCTGACACTTTCCTGACGGACCGCGGTACCGGACGAGTCCCAACACTGAACAGGGTCTACCGATATACAATAGCCGCACACGTAGAAATAAGACTCCCAGACTTAGCCAGCAGATCCAAAGATGTTAGCTCAAATATCCTTATGGCTTCTCGTCGCTGTTCGCCTCATCCATGCGCAGACGGTTTATTTAGCGGGGGATTCCACGATGGCTAGAGGTGGTGGTGGCTCTGGGTCAGACGGTCAGACCCATAGAATAATCTCATCACCCTATTCTAACCCCTTATTCCATAGGATGGGGGCAATACCTTGGCCAGTACCTTACGATTCCGGTCGTAAACAACGCCGTAGCAGGCCGTTCTTCCCGATCATACACCGAAGAGGGTCGTTTCGCAAACCTTGTCAGCACTGTTAAGAGTGGCGACTATGTTGTAATAGAATTTGGGCATAATGATGGGACGGCCAATCCGGACAATGGCAGACAATGTGCAGTAGGTGACGGTTATGATACAACCGCGACAGTGACTACAGCGAAGTGAGTTTCTCTACGAGCGGAGACAAGAATACGTACTCAGTCAACCTGCTATTTCAGTGGCGTGCAGCTCTTGATACATACTTTCCCATACTACATCCAAAATGCAGTCAACTCTCTAAAATCAAAAGGCGCCATTCCTATTGTATCATCCCAGACTCCTAGCAACATTTGGTCGTCAGGTGTTATTGCTCCTGGTCCTCGTTTCGTTGGGTATGCGCAAACTGCTGCCAGCCGAACCTCGGTTGCATACCTTAACCATTACAACTATGTCGCCCAGGCGTTCAATAAACTCGGACAAACGGCTACTACCGCATTTTTTCCTGTTGACCACACACACACATCTCCTGCCGGAGCGAATGTTGTGGCCCAAGCGTTTGTAAGAGGTTTATTGTGCGGAAGTAGTCCATTGAAGGGTAAAGTGAATTCCGCTGGCCAATCGGTTCCAAGTGAGTCTTACCAACGCAAGAATCACTATGTCAATAACTGGCTTTCCAGATGGCTGTTTATGATTGGCAATATATTGGCGGGAACAGGTCTTCAATTAAATATAACAGTTGACGTGTTTGTTAGGTCCTCTGACTGTCCTCTGCCTCTCAATGAGAAATCCTCTCATGTAATAACTCGAGAGCCTCCAGTGAGCCTCCCGTCATCAGGGCCAGAGGAAAAACTCTTCTTCATCTTCGCGGATAACGAGACCCACCAGCGACAATTTCGGGATCAATGTACATGATTTCGCCCGATAATTGAGTCCGGACCGCTGACTATCTCATCCCTTGTTATTGTCGGGGTGTCTAGTCTTTGTATAGATCCTTCTCTCCGGCAACGACCGCAAGTTCGCCATGAAAACTGACCGGCTCGCGTCTTTTTGAGTACCATATTCTTCGAATGACAACCGGTAACGTGCCGGCAATTATTCTTTCGAAGAGAAAATAGTATTCAGTGTTTATTTTTACACTAGCCGGTCCACGAAGCGGTCCGTGGTTTTGCCATCTACGACATAAAGTATACACTAGCAGCGTCGTGAAGTGAATCTATCCAAGAAAAATGCTCCTTGTAATTGTACTATTCTCAACCCTCTTGTTCCCAAATGTGCTGAGCCAGACCTTGCATCTCGTTGGGGACTCTACCATGGCGGCTGGCGGAGGCGGCTCAGGAACGCAAGGTAAGTTCTCTCCCACAATATCATAAAAACTATTGCTGAGATATCATGCTCTTTAGGTTGGGGTGTGCCGCTTTCCCAATACTTTAACGTTGCCATCTCGAACAGAGCGGTCGGTGGTGAAAGTGCCAGGAGCTACAGTGATCAAGGAAGGTTCACAAGCCTTGTTAATGCTGTCAAGAGCGGAGACTATGTAGTCATAGAATTTGGACACAATGACGGCTCTGCAGGTGCAACGGATAACGGGAAACAAGACGCGGTTGGTGATGGATATGATATCACAAGTTTTGTCACTGCGGCGAAGTGAGTGATTAGTCTAGCAAAGAGCAATACCATTCTAAATGACCGCGCTTAGTGGGACCCGAATTTTGATTCACAGTTTCGCATTCTACATAGAGAATGCCATCGCTGCGATCATCGCCAAAGGAGCTACTCCAATTATATCTTCCCAAACTCCAGATAATATTTGGAGTGGCGGAGTCATCGCCCCCGGTCCACGGTTTGTTGGTTACGCGAAAAGTATCGGCACTCGGAGGAACATCGTATATGTGGATCATTATGCATACACAGCCCAAGCATACAATAAATTGGGACAAACTCAAACCACGACCTTTTATCCGAATGATCACCTGCATACAAATGCAGCAGGGGCTAACGCCGTAGCTCAAGCATTTGTTAGAGGATTATTGTGTTCAAATAGTGCATTAAAGAGTAAAGTGAATAGTGCAGGGCAAGCCGTGCCTAGTATGTGGTTCACCGCTTTCAGTGATATCTGACTTTCTCATCCTCGCACCCCCAGATGGATGTATCTAATACTAGGGTGTATCAAGAGAATCGTCGTCCCTTTATCTTCGATGTACTACAGTAAACATAGGAATCTCTTCTAAGAGAGCGGATCTTATTGTAACATCAAGTTTTCTGCTTAGGAAGGCTACGATAGAGATTTGTGTGGGGAACAGAATCAACGGTGTCATCTTCTGTGCGCACGGATACAGACAGTAGATTCAAGTCTAATGGCGTAAATGACATCGTATCTAACCAAATAGCAAGGAACGGGCAATCGACTTAAAGGCGTTCAATTGGGATGGTAAAATCATAGATTTAAATTGAACAAGATAGAAAAGCCTCGCCAACAATGTTGGCACGGAAGGATACTATGATACGTCTATAGAAATGACCAGATCTAGGATGCCCACCACAACGTAATCAATATGTAGAGTTCTAAGGGCTTCAAAATGGTAAGTCGTAGAAAGAAGAATAAGATTATGCCTCGAATGATTGAAGAACACTGTGAAGTTTGGTGCCCACTTCATTCCACTCCCCTTCGGCCGTCGCAAGGTCAGTGATAGCTGATCCAGCACCAAT
>JABCKL010000027.1:0-27240 GCA_018851305.1 Calocybe cyanea
CTTTTAGAATCGCATTCGGTACAAACAAACGTGTCCTTTGCTTGGGAAAATAAGACTGGTGGGTCTAGGTGCAGGAAATCTGTAGAAATAGCGCTTACTGCAAACTGCACATACCCAACAAGGTGGTAGCACGTCTTTCCGACAGCAAACACAGCTCGGATGGGAAACGCGGCCTTCCTTTGACGATGAGGATTCCAGGGAGCGGAAGTAACCTTTGATCCGCTCGAATGTGGCCCTCGCTGCTTCAACGATCCCCACAATGTAGTAATCGTGCAATGTCTGCTCGACCTTGACTACCGGATGGCTAACCTCATGTGTGAAGGTCCGCTTGGATGGCGCTCTATCTATGCAGGATGCGCAAAGGTCGATATTGTCCGAAAGATCTTCAGAGATGCAGTGTATACATAGTATCCTACACTTCGTAATTCTTCGTTCGCAGAAGTCGCAGCCCCAAGCGCTACGAGAAATGTAAACGTGTGGGATTGCAGCCGAGCTTAGGCGTTACTTACGGGTGCCAAGGAAGTTGCTGGATTTCGAACTCTGCCAGCGCCTGATAGAATCGCGCTTCAGAGGGGTTGAGCTCTTGTCGGAGATATTCTAATTCCCCTTTCTCGAAGGGAGTTAAGGGTATTTGGGGTGTAAGTCCCATCTGTACGATAAGCGCTCGAGTTGTGAGAGCCACGTATCGTTTTCGTTCCGTAAATCTGGCCTCGAAGAACCGGCGCGACCAAACAATTTCCTGGGCCTGATGAAGGGCAGCAGAACATGCGAAGGACCACCTTGAGCGTATGGGATCCTCCATGAACTGATCTTCGGTATACCTGTACCGAAGGAGTGAGGGGGGAGTTCGTCGAAGTGTGAAAGGTTCATTTTGGTCGGTGTCCCCAGTGTTGTTCCGCCGAATCGTTTTCCATTTTGCCGTTATACTGGTAGTTGTCATATCCAAAGTCCCACTACACGACCGTACAATACCATCGTTGTCATCTAGAACGGTAAACTGGAGCTGCAAAGTCCGTTTATGGATGGATGTCAAATCGCCAGTAAACTCGAACGCCCCAGCAAAGTCCTCTCCTTTTCCAGTAAATTGATTTTGCGAGACGAGACGAATAGAAATGCGGAGAATACAAGACATCCACTCATCACCGAATTGACGCCGATAATGGCCTGTCCAAGTCCCTTCGATCGAAGTTATTCTATTCGAATCGAGATCCAGACGGTCGAACTCATAATAGTCAGTCACCGAATATCCGTCCTGAATGCCATATTTGAGAATGTTGTGTGGAATTTGGGCCGCAAGACTCTTTGCTTTTTCAGGGCTGAGCTCCAGTTGAGACTTGATACTGGAGTCCCCATCCGAGTCAACCCAAGACGCAAACGAGTTGTCAGCTGGTACTCTTCTGATATCTCCGTACGACAGTTGGAACTAGGTGTCACATTATCACTGCATAGGTATTCGGAGAAAAATCACTTACAATGCCAAATGCAAAGTTACCGAGGCGAGCCTGAACATCAAGGTGAGTCTGCTTAAAGATAGCTAGGCACAATCATGAGCCATGTGGATGGATAATCAATTGACTAATTCACCTTCTAGATTCTGCACGCGATAATCTATAGCTAGCAGGACCGAAACTAAAGAGTCATTCAAAGCTACAAATTCTTCGGTATCGAGGACGTGTTTGCATGCAAGCATTATTGCCTTCAAGTGACGTTGAAGCAAGAGGTAGATGAGAGGGAACACGTACTAAAGCCTAATCGGCGATCACCCTTGTTGGAAAAAGAAACATAAATTACGCACGCGTTCAATTCTCCCGGCTCCTGTTATCAAAGACACGGTAGCTGTACTATCGAGCTCGTAAGCGACGTCCTGCAAATTAGCGTTCAAACGCTCTTCTTCCGCTTTTTCGTAGCTCTCGGTGATTTTGAATAGATCAGGATCGCCGAGAATTTTTGAGGACACCGAACGCGTTGAGCGCAAAAGAAGCTCGATCCTCCAGAACGATGAATGGAAGAGATATTCATCTACAGCCCTTCTATTGGACGGGAGTACATGTTCAAGGGTGCGAAACATGGTCTGGACAAGTTCATAAATCTTGTCTTTATACCGAGACATACTAGCCTGCCAACCTTTTCATCACAAAGAGTTGAGCGCTCGGGGCGCAATCAAATTGCACAAAAGGCTCACCGACAGCCCAGTAAGCAATCCAATGTGGTAAGCTAACAAATGAAGATGTAGTCAAGAGGTAGAAGAGATGTAATTAACGCACCTCCAGTTATCTGGCCTCTCCGCAACGAAAGTATTGACTTCTTTTACGCTTACGAACCCGGTACCGTCGTCATCCACTGCCTCTAGGATGGGTTGAACATATGCCGCATTAATATAGGCAAGAGCCCATCGGTCGTCCTGGCGCTTCCTCGGTGCTATGATCATGCTTCCCCTTCCGGGTGTTTGAGGTGAAGGAAGGCCCGTTACAGATACCTCGGTGGAACCAGAGCTCAGTTTGTCGGTATAATAGTCATGAAGGGCAAGCACAAAATGTCGAGCTTTGACGCTGCCTTTCCACCCCTTAGGAGGTACTGAGTAAGTGAAGGGGTGTGAATATTTATTGTTGACATACCATATCTTTCCAAATCTTCTGTAAATCCTAGAAACCGGAGTTTGTACACGGGTGGGAGAGAGAGGGAGAAGACATGCTTACCGGATCGGTTATCCTATCATGGGCTCCCGATAACAAGGTACTGATAATATGATCCGCTTCCTCATGCATAACCTCGGTCAACTGCTTGCTCTGGATATCGAGCTTCCGCTCGAACAACACCATGTTCTTCCGGAAGGCTTCGTTGACATCTTCTTGTAATTCTTTCAAGAGCCTTTTCTTGATATCTGGAAGCTCATTCGAACGCCTGCCGGATTCACGACCAGGAAATCGAGATAGGGACTCTCCGCTTTTAGCCACAAGCTCCTCTAGCAACTCCTCATTCATGATACAGGCCTTCGCGCCGCCGTGCTCCTCGATGAACTTCAACAAATCCTTTTCCCGTGGACTGTCCAGCTTTCTAAAGAGCATCATCATATCGAGTTTCTCCTCAATCTTTTGCAGCCGACCGTCTTGACTGTCCAACTTCTGGTTAGCGGTATCGACTCCAAGCGAAGTGTGGATAGAGAGACTTAGTTCAAGTCTTTTACGGTGGTCAACAAAAAGCATTCCATAATCGGCTAGTCTGGCCTCGTAAATGCTGGACTTGACGGTCTTGGCTGCAAACCAGGATTATAGAAATCTTTTAGAATACTATGCGATGAGCGATAAAACCAACCTAGAAACCCTTTTTTCAGGTAAGCATCACAGGCTGATCCACACTCTTTGATATCCTTGGCAATGACTGCCATCAGAGGCTCAAGTCGGTCTGCAACAGTCACCCCATCCGACCCTTTCTCGTTTGGACTTGGAATATGCCTGAGTCTGATTTCCCCAGTCAGTTCAAATCAGGACTACAACGTAGAAGCATGTTTGTACTCTGTGAAAGACCTCATCATATCCTCCATTTGCACCTTCACGGCAAGAATCTTCCTGTCGTTATCGCGACGTGTCAAGTCCAATGTAACGACTAGTGCGAATGCTCCAACAGCAACTGTTTTCCATGTTCAGTTCAAGCTCCGGTACCAATGCAGAAAAGTTGGATATACACACTTCCGATAAAAGGATGTAAATGTCCAAGCGCTGTTAGACCTTTGATAAGTGTTCTAGCGGAATCCGCAAAACCGTTCAGAGAGTTTTCGATATTCCTTATATCCTCTTCCGGATCCGCGATGTTCCTCGACTTCGAGCCGATAGCATCATCACTAGCGTTGAAGAACTCGTTGACAAACTTGTACGGATCTGCAGAATGTGCCGCAGCTTCAACGCGCCCTGATCAGCCAAAACTTCCAGGTCTGTTTTTTTTGAAACGAGGAGAGGGATTAGAAAAAACCATACCGATTGTACTCGAATCTTGACGAGAAGGTATCTTATAGTCTGCGGATTGAGGCGTTGAAGGCAGTTCCCTTGAGCCATTTTGGTTGGCCGAGCCATGTTTCCCGAGCCATGAAGGCATCGTGAAATCACAGTTGCGTTTTCCGGAGATGTGTTCCTAGCAGGGGCAGCCAGATGTTGCGTTCAGGTTAACAAAAAAACTACTAATCGTCAGTTTTGACGGAAAGGAAGGGAAAAAAAAAGGGCAAGGTCTGCGTGGCTTGCTGACCATCCGTCGAAAACCTGTCAAACATCTATCTTGTAATTTGATCTCAGGGTCCGAGGCAGGAAGTCAGGTGGGGGTTTGACATGGCTGACTGCAATGTGTTGATCCGGGATTCTAGGGGGAGGTTACAAGGATAACACTCATATGGTTCTTTGGTTCCTAGAACAGCCTAAAAGGTCATTGCCTTCAGCAGACGGTACGAGACTTGTATGAGTGTATGCCCGGAAGATTAGTGAGTGTTTGCAGTCACTTATGTCAAAGATCAGGGTCAAAGTAATAAGGACAGTAATGACATGCCAGCGCTGATGGGAGATGCTGGCTGGTAACAACAGAGATGGCAACAATCAGTGCCTGATGCGCGCAAGGGAAAGAAGTCCACGTCCAACTTGAACAGTGCACGGTGCACAGTGAACTGACGGATGCGTCTGAGACTCTGAGACGAGGTGAATAGTATACGATATCTAGAAAACTATGGTATTTTCGTGGAAGATGATCTATGATCTTTAGATTCAAACAGGTCTCAGAGAATCAAAACCGAAACAACCTCTATTCGAATCTGCAGAACAATAAATACAAAAGATATTAATCTACAGCCCTTCTGTTGTAACGAAGGACATGTTCAAGTGTATGGAACATCCTCCGAAGAAGTTCGTAAATCTTTGTGTTTATACAGTGGCAGACTGACCCGCCAACGTTATCGTCATGGAATTTTTAGGGACGCGCGAAGGAAGAGAAGCCCAATGACCATTCTCATGCGGCGCCTGGCTGGTGTTCAGAACCGTTCAAGTTTCGTTTTCAAGCTGGATTACGTCATACATGCTGCGCGAAATTTACTTTTTGAGATATCTTCTCCCACGCAGCCCATGATCTGATCTAATCTAGAATCACAATCCGGGCTGGCAAGTTCGTATCTTTTCGTTTCTTATCCACGGACTGCTAACGATGACACAAATCGGTCAGACTTACCGATTGTAACCTTTAACTACTACATCGCTCATTATTTGGATTAGCACTTCTGTCAGTCTATGACAAAACAAACTTGATCGATTTCGCAAAGGGACTGCAGGATGCAGGTGTTCGGCTACTAGGTTCCGGGGGTACAGCTAAAAAAATAAGAGACTCCGGCATTGCGATCCAGTACGTTTTTTTTTATTCATTTGAAAGTTAATTTTTGACTGTTCTTAGGGATGTCTCTGACATAACAAAAGCGCCAGAGATGCTTGGGGGTCGGGTCAAAACTCTTCATCCTGCTGTTCATGGCGGTATGCATGACGTCTTGTGATCTGTATGCTTCTAACTGTGGCGATCTAGGCATTTTGGCACGCTCTATCCCCTCAGATGAGCAGGATCTCAAAAATCAAGGCATCTCCCCAATCTCTATCGTCGTCTGCAATCTCTACCCATTCGAATCCACAATTTCTCAGCCAAATTGCACCCTCGCCAGTGCCGTTGAAGAAATTGATATCGGAGGTGTAACACTTTTACGAGCCGCGGCTAAGAACCATGAACGAGTGTCCGTTATTTCCGATCCCGCAGACTACACGGAATTTCTCGAAGCTTTCAAGAAAGGAAACGGAGATGTGGGTCAGAATATCCGAAGTAAATTGGCGCTCAAGGCATTTGAGATGACTGCGAAATATGATGAAGCTATCGGCGGATACTTCCGCGAGCAGTACGCGTCGGCCGATTTACCCGTTGAAAAACTCGCTAGTCCGGTACAAAGAATACCTCTACGATACGGTGCTAACCCGCATCAAAAACCTGCACAGGCTTATGTCACAGAAGGCGAGCTCCCTTTCAAAGGTAAACCACCCCTTTTTTTTTCAATATGCTTCTCCTTTTTTTTTCTCTTTCTAACGGCCTTCTTTTTTAACCAGTGCTCGTCGGTTCTCCTGGTTACATCAATTTGTTGGATGCATTGAATTCATACGCGTTGGTTAAAGAGCTTCAGGAAGCGCTTAATCTTCCTGCTGCTGCGTCATTCAAGCACGTCTCTCCTGCGGGTGCGGCCGTCGGTATCGAACTCAACGATACGGAAAAAAAGGTTTATGGCGTGGATGATTTGAAGGAAGCGTTAACCCCTCTTGCGTCTGCATATGCAAGGGCTCGTGGTACGTTCGTAATAATCGAAATATGCACCTATTCTCATTATTTCTACTCTCAAAAGGTGCCGATAGGATGTCGTCTTTTGGTGATTTCATTGCACTCTCAGCACCTTGTGATATCGCTACTGCTCGTATTATTTCTCGTGAAGTTTCGGATGGAATAATTGCACCTGGGTACTCTAAAGAAGCGCTGGATGTGCTCGCAAAGAAGAAGGGCGGGAAATACTGCGTCCTCCAGGTACGTTGTATATATCCAAGCACGGTTTTCCCTGAAATTATGTCCCCTTCAAAAGATCGATCCGTCGTACAGCCCCCCGACGCTTGAAACAAGACAAGTTTACGGCGTGAAACTTCAACAAAGACGCAATGACTCGAAAATCGATGGCAAGCTGTTCGAGAACATTGTTTCCAAAAACAAGGAAGTGAGTGAAAAGACATTTTTCAATCCATGGATTTAAAGAAACCAAACATCGACTGACCAAGCAAGAATAGCTTCCTTCGTCCGCAATCACCGATCTCATAGTCGCAACTCTCTCTTTAAAATACACACAATCAAACAGCGTAGCTTATGCCTACCGTGGATCCATAATCGCAATGGGAGCAGGTCAACAATCACGTATTCACTGTACCCGCCTCGCCGGTGGTAAAGCCGACCTCTGGTGGCTTCGTCACCACCCTCGCGTCCTCGCCCTCCCATTCAAAAAAACCGTCAAAAGAGCCGAAAAAGCTAACGCTATCGATCTATACGTCTCCGGTGAACTCTTGGAGGGCGGTGAGAAGGAACAATGGGAATCTCAATTTGAGGGTTCGGTGGATGGTTTGAGTGAAATTGAAAAGAGGGAATGGGTGAATAAACTTGATGGTGTTGCTTGTTCGAGTGATGCGTTTTTCCCTTTTCCGGATAATGTTCATCGGGCGAGGAAGAGTGGGGTTAGGTACCTTGCTGCACCGAGCGGGAGTGTGATGGATGAAGAGTGTATCAAAGCGGCGGATGAGCACGATATTGTTTTTGCGCACACCTCGTTGAGGCTCTTCCATCACTAAAAAATAAGGTTTTCATGTGATACACAAGAAAGATAGCTTGTTTATTTCTATGGCTCCGCTGGATAATGTCAGGTTACATGAAGTTAGTAGTGTGTGTGTAGTAAGAGCAAAGCTTCGAATTTCCGAGACCAGATTCAGCAACCAAAAAGAAAAAAAAGGAAGTGCAGCTCTCAAATCAACGAGGCGTCTAGCTGACGCCACGCCTCGTTCGAAAGACCGAAAATTGTATTCAAGATTGTGCACTGGCTTGCTAGAGCGAAAACAACTTGGCATTAATAGCCTATAAGTGATAGAGGCGTACTTGGCTATAACTTTGCCCCTAAGAGCGTAGGAGGTTCGACATTTCTCTGACAACCTTCAAGTGAGTTAATATCGTAAATACATGCACATATTCTTTCCGAGCACCGACAAGCCAAGAAGATTGAACTCTTTTACTTATCAAAGTGAAGAATCAATAATATCAAATCAGGTACTGTTTCTTTCCCGACTTAGTCCTTCTCCCCAAGATTTGACTTCTGGATGTTGGACTCTAGGAAGGCTGCTATCTAGAAATGGCTGAAGAGTTTTTGCGTTGTGGTTGTGCTCGTATTCTACGGCTATAGTTTAATCAGTCACCAATAAGATTTGATGAGCAGCTAAGCAGATATCTTCTACCTTGTGATGCCATCTCGAACCGATCGAGGTCTGCGATTAGAATATTACCAAGATGCAAGTAGCTGGATCAATTTGTTGATGCACACACCTTTTACGAATTTTGCTTCGTTCGACTGGCCTGCTTCATATTCCTATACACAAGATGAGCTCAGGCTCTTTGCAAGAGCACGTACAAAGCAGCGGACCTTCCATAACGACAATATGTTAAGGGCAGCATCACTGCCGTGAAGCATATCGTAAACAAAGTTGTGCATCGCAGCCTACACGTAACCATATATCATCAGTCATATATCCGGAAATGATGTGCAAGATTTCTATACTTCTTCTCGGTGCGACTTCTCCTCTTTCGAGATATTTTCGCTTGGGGCAATGTCTCCAACTTACAAGGCTTGGGACGTCAACGCTTTCCTGAGAAGAGATCTACCACTTACCATGAGCCTCCGCAATATCATGCACGAGGCACATCATGACGCATCTACGACATATCGACTTAGCTTCCGGGTCTCAAAATTTCTTCCATCGCTCACTTGGGGATGTCCAGTGCGGGGTCAGTTGCAAGCATTGCAAGTACAGCCATGCGATACATATGGTCGGAAATGCTGTATATCCAAGTTTTCTTGCAGTCCAGTAGAGAGGATAGAGGCAATACAAACCTTTCAGGATTCGGGATCTGAACAATTGCTGCGTGAGTCATATACAGCGCACGAGCCATCCTATTGCCTACGTTATGGTTCACCCAACCTGTTCTTTTCTGAGTCTTAACAAGATCGTGTTAGATGAATCTAACGCGTCATCCAGTACAGCGTACAGAGAAAAAGAACGGGTAGGATCTTAATAATGAAATACTAGCCTTTAACTTCTCAAGAATGTGGATAAACGCGAGTCGATCAACGGCAACGTCGCCGGATGATTTGTAGAGAGGCGGAAAAGCTCTTTCAGATTGAGCACTCGCTTCAGAGCGTTGGATTGCGGGAATTTCCATATATGCCTATAATGAAGAATCGTAAATATCAAGTAGCGACCGGCAAGCCATTGAGAAACCCGTCGAAGATAACTCGTCCAACCTGTGCAGCTTAGAGCAGAAGATACCGTGACTTTGTCCATGTTTACACCAGATGATGCAGGCACACATTTTGGAAGCGCATTGGATGACATCCTGGATGTACATACTTATAGAAGCTAAAATCGGAATCAAATAATCGAGTAGGAAAAACCGAAATAGAGTAGCTAGATGAGCAATCAAGTACAGATGGAGGAGAGGTGCCTGGTGCTTCGGCTCATATGCAGGAAACTCCAACTCATCTCGCATTACCTCCTCCAAACCTACGTCGTTAAGCACCACCATTCTTTAGTTTCGTTGTGTTCGTGGTAGGCATATCTCTATCACATTGACTACTTGATATTGACGCGAGTTTGTGAACCGTCCAACACTTGACGCTTTTGAAAGTGTATAACATACAGTAAACGCTGCTGTAACAGCCGTACACGTCCAACCATACCTTTGCTTCCAACATGGGGACCATTCAAATGTCACAGAAATATGATAAAGAGAGCAAACATTGCAGCGTTTTTCAAGTTGCCTCCGGATCTAAAAGCCGCAGAATTTGGAGTGCCGATTCCCATCCTGGAAGAAACGTCGACTGTGGGCGAAGTGGTGTCCATGAAAAAGCCCATTCCTACCCCATCCGACTCTAGTGTAAAGGTTAACACTTGGTGCGTTTTCATCCCGGCCGCGGTAATTTCATCGTCCGCTCTACAAGGTAAAGAAGCGTTTAGTGCAAATTAGATGACATGTGAATGAAATAGCAACCTAGCATATTCGTCACCCTGGTAATCTAGTATGCGCAACGAAAATACGCCCCCCGTATTTACGCGGATCCGGATCCTATAACTAAGAAACGGGGCCTTCAACAGCTAAAAAGAAGGAGGTCGGAGAAATCACTCACGTTCCCGCTGGGAGGTCACCGATTGAATGAATAACGGTGTTGTTAGGGATGTCTGTAAATGGCGAGAAAGCATCCACTACATTTTGAAGCAAGGTTGAGCAGCTTTCCCGAGCATGCTCGGAGTACGTACATTCGCCATCCTCGGACGGCCCTCCCGGCTGTAGGGCTCGTTTCAGTGGTGTCTTCGTAGTTTCTATACCGCGCAAGTCCAAAAGATGACCATCCTCGGCAGGGAAGGACGCAGCGCCGTTGCGTATGGGGGTGTTTGTCATGCAGTCATATCCCTCAATCTTGAGTCTGTGGTGCACCTGATTTTCAGTCGATAGGTTGAATTTTTTTTTGGCTGCAGAAAGAACCCCTGCTTGGATATTTTGAGCCCTGGTAAATCAGAATAAGACCGGCTATTCGATAAAGACTTGTATCACATGGCGGGTTAAGCTCACAGGACGTTGATACAACTGAATACGGCTCCTTCACCCCCATCTATGGTACTAGCAAAGGGAAACTAAGTCTGGTCATATCAAGTGCAGAAATGCTAAGCGGGCAGGCAATCACCTCATCAAGATTTTCCAGTTTTTACAGTATCGCAGGGGTTTCCTTTACAGCCTGCTTTGTCCCTGTTGTCTCTCTTTGCTTTCGAATCGTCCGTGAAGATGAAGATGGCACTGTCATTTTGTCCCCGGGATTTGAGACCTTCCACATTGTCGATGTTGAGACAGATATAGACAACAACGCGGACGCTTGGGAATGAACGTGCCTTCACACATCCCCCTAAAGAGCTTTTGACAAGGAATTCGGAACGGTAGGACTTGCTAATATCTGTTAATTGGGAGTATTAGGCCTACCTGTTTGACCGCACGTTCACGCTCATCTCGCTTTTCTGAGCTCATTTCTCTATTTGGTGCCGCTAGAAGTTTCTGGAAGTTGAAAGTAGCGGCATGAAAAGGTGGTCTGACGAATCTGACGAACTCGATCGGATCGCAGCACGCAAGAACGCCACAGTCAAGACCAAATGGTGAACAGCAAGATCCTATCGGCCCTTCCCGTTGGCTGTTGACGTATTCGAAAGTCCAGAATGTTAGACCAAAGGCTATAATAAGATGTCTGAACGAGCTTCAGAGGTTGACAGGAATATCCTGGTGGGCAACAACCGTCGGCATTCTCACAAATTGCTACTCTCAAAGCGTTAATTGATTCTTTCCAGGGCAATGGGACTGACCAGGGAGTAGAAAAGGGACTCGCCATAACCGGGGGTTTTGCAACGCGGCATTTGGCGCCGTCCTACAGGGCTCGATGCGGCGAGCAACTCGCCAAGGACTAGTCTCAACGTGAGTTTGTCGTTCGAGCTGATTTCTAGATAATCACTAGCAGAGATTGAAGCTGCACACTGCGCCAGAAAGAGTAAGACAAGCATAAGTACTGCCGACATATTGAGTAGGATCAGAGGGGAAGCAGAGGTGGTAAGATGCCAGTTTATACAGATTGTGCATATCCGCGTGCGTAGACCTGTTGTTCCAAACTGTTGTAATCGTCGAGAAGTCAACAACAGGATCCCATGATCTGCAGCGTGTGCTCTTAAACGTTCTCAACTGCACTGGATTGACAGACGCTGATACTCGTTAAGAGATATATGTGATAAAGTCAGTCTATTGACAGAACCCGCTTTTTGTTTAGGCTGTGTCGTGTACATACTTCGGCAACTGTGGGGTTTCAAGGAGAAAACTGATCGATGATCTGTAGTGTAGGTGTGTATGGGAATCATCAAGCCTTGTGCTACATAATTGGACTATTTTTGTAAAATCCCCTTGAACAATGATATGGCAATTAGCTGTTAAAAGCCGTGCACTTCCTACCTGTCTCAACGCTAGTAACTACAAATACACATTAGCAGATCACGCCCAATCCAGATGCCAGAAAGTGTCCAACTCTCGGAAATCACCCTCTTTTCGCGTTTTCACCCACCCACTTCGAATATTTATCTGGACATTCCACCTCTGAAGCTGGCCAACACAAGTTTTTATTATTCACGACATGCTGGATGCGATTCAGTGATGTACTTAGAAGGAAGGAAGAGAACTATACGTTGGCTAAACAGTGAATGCATGACAAGCACATGCCACAAAGGACTTGGACGTCAGCGCTTTCCTGTGAAGAGATCTATCACTTACCATGTGCCTCCGCAATATCACGCACGAGGCGCGTCATGACGATTCTACGACATATCAACTTGCTTTCAGATCTCAGTTGCAATCATTGCAAGTGCAGCCATACGGTACATACATACGGATACAGACGGTAGGAAATGCTGTGTGGCCAAGTTTTCTAGTAGTTACGTATAGAGAGGATGGGGGCAAAGCAGACCTTTGAGGATTCGGGATCTGAACAGTTGCTATGTTAGTCATGTATGTACAGTGCATGAGCCATCGAGTCGCCTACATTATGATTGACACGAACTCTTCGCCAGATAGTGTTAGATAGATGCAACGCGCCATGCAGTGTCTAGAGAAAAAGGATGGAGAGGAATCAATCATAACTTCAAGAACAAACTACTAGCCCTTTAACTTTCTCAAGGATATGAATAAATGCGGGTCAATCAACGGCAACGTCGCTAGATCATTTGTAGAGAGGCGGAAAAGCTCTTTCAGATTGTGCACTAGTCCCAGAGTGTTACAATGAAGACTTTGAATATCAATTGGAGGCCGGCAAGCCATTGAGAAGGCCATCGAAGTTAACTCGTAGATACCATTCGGAGCAGAAGCTACTTTGTTCATTTTACAACAGATGATACCGGCATTGGATGTATAATTGAGTAGCCCCTGATATATTTACAGATCTAGCCTACAAATAATGTTGGGTAGGGCGAATAGGACGAGCAAGAAGTACAGGATCCTGAGAAAGACGACTCTAACTCATTTCGCATTACCTCATTCATACCTGTGTCCTGATGCACTTGCGCCACATAGTTTCGGTTAGTTGGTTATCTTTGCTGTGTGCTTATCTGCATCGCATCAACTTCTCAATGTTTACTCGACCTCACGGACCTTACAGCAGTTGAAGCTTTTGAAAGCGTATAACATGAACACTACTATAACATCCATGCGTGTCTAACCGTACCTTTGCTTGCGACGTGCGAACCATTCGACTGTCATAGCAATATGATCAAAAGAGCGACTATTGCAACGCTCTTGAAGAGGGCTTTAGACACAGAAGCCGAAGATTTTGGAGCCGCAGACTTTGAACCGACGATTCCCATGCTGGAAGAAACATCGACCGTGTACAGCGGGGTATCCATGAAGAAGCCCATCCCTACCCCATCTGACTCCAATGTAAAGCTTAACTCTTGTTGCCTTTTTTGCCCCCTCGCCTCAATTATATCATCAGCTCTATGAGATAAAGTAGCATTTAGTGGGAACTAGATGACATCTTGATGAAATAGCAACCTAGCATATTCGTCACCTGGTAATCTAGTATTCGCAATGAAAATACGATCCCTGTGTTTACGCGGGTACGGATCTTATAACTAAAAAACAGGGCTTTTAACGGCTAAAAAAAGGAGATCAGAGAAATCACTCACGTTCCCACTGGAAGATCACCGATTGAATGAATAACGGTGTTGTTTTTGATTTGGTCTGTAAATGGCGGGAAAGCATCCACTATATTTTGAAGCAAGGATGAGCAGCTTTCCCTAGAATGCTCAGAGTACATACGGTTGCCATCCTCAGATCCTCCTGGTTGTAGGGATCGTCTCAGTAGTCTCGTCGTGGTTTGGATCCCACGCAAGTCCAAAATATGACCATCATCGGCAGAGAAGGACGTAGCGCCGTTGCTTACGGGGGTATTTGTCTCGCAGTCATATCCCTCAATTTTGAGTCTGTGGTGCACCTGCTTTTCACTCGACAGTTTGAGTCTTTCTTTGGCTGCAGAGAGAACCCCTGCTTGGATATTTTGAGCCCTAGTAAATCAGAATAAGTCCGGTTATTCGAGAAAGGCCCGTAGCATATTGCGGGTTAAACTCACAGAACGTCGATACAACTGAACACGGCTCCTTCACCCCCATCTATGGTGCTAGCAAAGGGAAACTGATGTCTGGTCTCATCAAGTGCAGAAATGCTAAGCGGGCAGGCAATCACCTCGTCACAAGATTTTCCAGTTTTTGCAGTATCGCAAGGGTTTCCTTTACAGCCTGCTTTGTCCCTGTTGTCTCTCTTTACTTTTGAATCGTTCGTGAAGGTGAAGATGGCACTGTCATTTTGTCCCCGGGATTTGAGACCTTCCACAATGTCAATGTTGAGACAGATATAGAGAACGCGGACGCATGGAAATGAACACACCCTTACACATGCTTTCGAAGAGCTTTTGACAAGGAATTCAGAAGGGTAGGACTTGCCAATATCTGTAAATTGGCAGCTATAAGCCTACCTGTTTAACCGCACGTTCACGCTCAGCTCGCTTCTCTGAGCTCAGTTCTCTATTTGGTGCCGCTAGAAGTTTCTGGAAGTTGAAAGTAACGTTACCGACAGGCGTTCTTGTTTCTACCGGTGGAGGCGACCCTGGCTGGCTTGAAGACACCGCAGACCCAGCAGTTGCGCTCCCTGCATTTGATGTTGTTGGTTGGGCGCTTGGTGCTATCATCAATGTTGAGCTTAAACCATAAAAGATAGGAAATAATCTTTTAAGACACACTTGGACTGGCTGTTATTTGCCTTCCATTCAGCTCTCGCCCAGAGAAGGAACAAGCGGTTGACTGGCAAAGAGTGGAAGTTCCACACTGAGCGAGAAAAAGCAAGACAAGAATAAGTTTTGCTGACATGTTCAATAGGAGTGGGGGGAACCATAGGTGGAATGCAGGTTTATATAGGCTCTGCATATGCGTGTGCGGAGACCCATCGTTCCAAACTGTCGTAATTGTAGAGAAGTCAACGACAGGATCCCTTGATCTGCGCTGGACGCTCTTCAATGCCCATAGCTACATTGGATTGGCAGATTAGCGCTGGTATTGAGTATGAGATATTTGCAATAAAGTTAATCTATCCATTGACAGAACTCAATTTCGGTTGGTGACCAATTGGCTGTGTCATTTATATATTTCGGTGAATGCGGGGTTTCAAGTCGAGAACTGATCAATGATAAGCCTTGTACTCTACAATTGATCTATTTTGTGAGATGTCTTGAATAATAGTATTGCAACCAGCCGTCAAAACTGTCCACTCGTTATCCGTCTCAACGCTAGTAACTACCAACACAAATTAGCAAATCACACTCAATTCATGCCAGACAGTGCTCAGCTCTCGGAAAGCATCCTTTTTGAGTTGCACGTTTACCTACTCACTTCCAATACTTTCTATCTTTATAGGGCTACTATACAGTACTATAGGGCAAATTGTCACAATAGGTGGGATAGGTGGATAAGGCAAGAGCAGAGAGGTTCCTGATGCTTTAATCCTCACAAAAATCACGGCCTGAAGCATCAGCATAGGTTTCGGCATAGTTGATTATGTTCGTTATATGTTATCTTCATTTTATATCGACTTCTTGATATTTACTCGGGTTCATGAATCTTACAGCAGCTGAAGTTCTTGAAAAAGTATAGCATAAAAACATTATATTAATCATGTTACCGTCCTCTTTCTCGCGACACATGAACCATTCGACTGTCATAGTAATATAATCAAAAGAGCAGCCACTGCAGCAGTCCTCAAGGTGCCTCTAGAGATAGAATCCGCGGAGTTCGGAGCGCCGATTTGCATGTTGGAAGAAACGTTGACCGTGTCTAGCTGGGTATCCATGAAGAAGCCCATCCCAACCCCATCCGACTCCAGTGTAAAGCTTAAGACTTGTTGCCCGTTATTACCAAGTTCAACATCCGCCCTATAAAAGAGTGAAGCAATTAGTGTTAACTAGATGACATATTATGAAGTAGCAACCTGGCAAATTCGTCACCCTGGTAATCCAGTATGCGCAAGGAAGATACGGTCCCTTGGTTGATACGGGTACTGATCGTATAACTAAGGAATCGGGCCTTCAACGGCTGGGAAAGGCAGGCCGGAGAAATCACTCACGTTCCCGCCGAGATATCACCGACTGAATGGATAATGGTGTTATTCGTGTCTTGGTCTGTAAATGGTGGGAAAGCATCCACTATTTTTTGGGGAAGGATGAGCAGTTATTCAGAATATGCTGAGAGTACGTACTTTCGCCATCTTCAGACCCTCCCGGTTGTAGGGCTCGTCTCAGTAATGCTGTCGTAGTTCCTATTTCAAGCAGGTCCAAAAGATTACCGTTTTCGGCTGGGAAGGACGCAGCGTTATTGCCTATAGGGCTGTTTTTCTCGCAGTCATATCCTTCAATCTTGAGTTTGTAATGCATATTGTTCGATAGTTTCAGTCGTCTTTTGGCTGCAGAGAGAACCCCTCCTTGGATGTTTTGGGCCCTGGTAAATCAGAATAAGTTATTGAAAAAAGGCCTATAGCACATTGTAGGTTGGACTCACAGGACGTCGATACAACTGAATATGGCTCCTTCACCCCCATCTGTTGTACTAGCAAAGGGAAACTGATATTTGGTCACATTAATTGCAGAGACGCTGGGCGGACAAGCAATCACCTCGTCACAAGATTGTCCCGTGCTTGCAGTATTGCAAGGGCTTCCTGAACAGCCTGCATTCCTTCTATTGTCCTTCTTCACTTGCGGATCGTCCGTAAAGGTAAAGATGGCACTGTCAGTTTGTCCCAGCGATTTGAGACCTTCCACAATGTCAATGTTGAGACTTGAATGGAAAACAATGCGAGCGCTTGTTAACGAACGCACCTTTACACATGCTCTCAAAAAGCTTTTCGCAAGGAATTCAGGACGATAGAATTAGCAATATATGTGGGGAGCAATAAACCTACCTGGTTGACTGCACGTTCACGTTCAGCTCGCTTTGCTGAGCTCACTCTCCTATTTGGGCCGGCTAGAAGTTTCTCGAAGTTGAAGGTAACGTCGCCGACAGGTATCCGCGTTTCTACTGGTGGAGGCGGCCTAGGCTGACCAGATGGCACCGCAGATCCGGCACTTGCGCTTGCTGCCCTCGATGTCGTCGGTTTGGCGCTTGGTGCTATCATCAATGTTTAGCCAAGATCAAACAAGATAGGAAACAATTTTTAAGATGCACTTGGACAATTTGCGGTTTGTCTCCCATGAAGGTCTCTACCAAAGAAAGCACAAGCGGTTGGCTGAGATAGTGTGGAAGGCCTTGCCGAAGTCGAACGGGTCGGGGTAGAACGAGTTGTGGTCTGAGGTCGCGTGGTAAATGCAGGCTGTCGTGGACAACAACCCGTGCCGCAGCATTTACCTCTACAACAGGTCGAATCGTTTACCAAGAGAGCATGATAAGACATTCAGACGAACCTGATTGCGTCGCAGCATGCAACGCCGCAGTCAAGACCAGAGGGTGGGCAGCAAGATCCTCTCGGTCCCGCCTTTGGACTGTTGAGAAGAGTTAAATCTTAAGCCAAAGCCGATAATATGATGTCTGGACGAACTTGAGGGGTTGGCAGGAATATCCTGGTGGGCAACAGCCGTTGGCATTTACACATATCACTGCTCTTATAACATTAACTCATCCTTCTCGGGTAATGGAAGTAAACAGGGAATCCAAAAAAAGCGACTTGCCGTAACCGGGGTTTCTGCAACGCGGTATCCTTTGGCGCCGCTCTATAGGACTTGATACGGTGAACAACTCGCCAAGGCCAAGCCCCAGCGCGAGCGTGTCGTTCAAGCTGGTCTCTAGATAATTACCAGTCGAGATTGAAACTGCACACTGAGCACAAAAAAGCAAGGCGAGTATCAGTATTGCCGACATATCCCAATAGGAGCAGCAGGAAGGTGAAAATTGCTAATGGTGGTAGAATGCAGGTTTATATAGGTTCTACATATCCACGTGTGTAGATCTGTCGTAACTGCTGGGGAGTCAAGGACGGGATCCCTTGATCTACACTAGACGCTCTTCAACGTCTGGATTGACAGATGCTGATACTGGTTATGGGATATAATGGAATCAGTGTGTTGACAGAACTCACTTCTCGTTTGGTGACCAATTGGCTGTGTTGTATGTGCACATTCCGGGTACCACGGGGTTTCAAGGAGAAAACTGATCAATAAGCTGCGATGTAGTCCAAGCTTCCAATATCAACCTTGTTGAGGTGTGCGTGGGAGCTGTCAAGCCTTGTACTCAACAATTGATCTATTTTTGTACGATCCCCTCGAACAATGATATTGCAAAGAACTGTCAAAAATTGTGCAGTTCTTCCCCATCTCGGCGCTAGTAGCTGCCGATACTCATTAGCAGATTACGCTCTATTTTATATGTCACAAAGTGCTCAGCTCTCGGAAATCGCTTTTTAACCCAATCATCTCTGATATTCATAGGAACATTCCATCACAAAAACGGTTTGTATCGGCGGAAAAGCTGCCAAATACAAGCTGTCAACGTTCGCGGCGTGCTGTATGCGATTCAGCAATGTATGTAGAGACAAAAAAGAAACGACACGTCGTCTAAACAACCAATACAATGACAAGCACGTGCCAGAAAGTGTCGAATGAACAGCTCAATTGGAAGGGTAGCCCTGAACTCATTCCGACCCTATCAAGTGCAGACGAACGTGCTGCCCAAGGTTGTCCCTGCGGCTGAACGACTTTCCACACCCTCGGTATGGGCACTTATGAGCTAGTAGACGGTGGACCATGTCAGCCACAGTTCGTGAATGTAGTTGAAATTTGACATACGCCTATCTTCCGTGTGAATGCTCTTGACGTGCCTCTTCAGATGCTCTGCCCTAACGAAACACTTCCCACACCCCTCCACAGTGCATACAAAGGATCTCCCTCGATGATTGCCTCTGCCTCTGCCTCTTCCTTGCCGGCTCGAGCCACTCCTAAACCGTCCACCATCTATGCTATCATCGTCCGCATCGTCCGCAATTAGCTTTTTCATCATTCTATCGCTAACGTGGGGGACCTTTCTCCCTCGGCTCGTTTTGCTGATCGGAACGAGCGAGGCCTTGTTCGATTTCGCAGCCGTGGAATCATCAAAATTATCAGTGTCCACGTTTCCGCCATCGACGCTAGTGCTCTCGTTTGTCGAATTTGAACTCGACATTCGTGCGAGTGCGCCAGCTGCGCTCATCTGCGACAGCTTCTTCCTCCTGGCAACCTGAGAAGCCTTCTTCTCGTGATAAGACTGGAAAGGGCGACTTTCAGAATATTCGCTCGGAGAGGAGGCCGGGGACAACGACCTGGACGGCGTATAAGCATCATCGTCAGTTGCCTCACTTTCTCCGGATTCGTCAGAGTCGTCTTTCAAGTTATATCGAGCTGAAGTTAATCGCTTAGGCCTATCGGAAACAAAGAGGTCCGAGTTGCTTGCGTTGGAAGGTGACCGAGTTAACAATGAGGTGAGCCTCCCGCTGGTAGCTTTGCAGTAAGGTTTGACTTTATTACGCTCGCGTTTGATCTGCACATCTTTCGACCTCCCGCGACCTCGGTTTGCGGCACTACGTGAACGTCCCCGAAGGGATAGGGCTGACGCAGTTGCTCGAGACTGCAATAAAGACTC
This sequence comes from Calocybe cyanea, assembly GCA_018851305.1. Lineage (NCBI taxonomy): Eukaryota > Fungi > Basidiomycota > Agaricomycetes > Agaricales > Lyophyllaceae > Calocybe > Calocybe cyanea. The sequence continues at coordinate 19,578 of JABCKL010000027.1, forward strand.
CGCTCGAGCTTCGATAGGAACATATGGCGTATTGAGATCCGATAGCGCAATACACTCCCTTTGGTTCAGCGACGGAAGCAACGGCGGTGGAGGAGAGACCGAAGATCGTGGATACGGACGAACCTGACCAACGAGACGGGGCTGCGACGGACTATTTTGAAAGGTTGCTGGATTTATAGTGGTAGGAGCCTGCGTATCTATGCCAGATCGTTTAAAAATGCTGCGAGCTTGATGTCTGTCGTTCATCGAGCCAAACCCGATCGGAGGGAGAAGTATAACCTGACCTTGAGAATTACAGGTGACAGGGAAATTTTGCCAGTCCAAGTCGGTGTTGAAGTTCGAATGCTGATTTGGAGGTAGCGTATCAGGAGAGTATGAAGAAACATGACTATCTGTGTCGGAAGGGATAAAATTGGAGTGATCTGACAAGGCGAACTCGGAATCGTTTTCGTCAATGATGATGGGATCATCGCCAACGAGGTGCTCCTGTACATTGTTGTAGGGCCAAGAAATGATGGAGCGGCCACCCAAAACATCGGACTCAGTTGGGAAATTGTCAGCCTCCTGCCAGGATGTGAGGGCGGGCGGCGTATCTATCGTGGACCCTTCTTGAAAGAAGTGAGTAAGAGCGGCAGGATAATCCGTGGCTCGGGGCGTCATGGTGACATTCATTATCTTGTACGTGAAGGCCCAAGTGAAATCGAAGCAAAGGTAGATAATACGAGGTGCGAGCGGTTCAAGGAAAAGGGGGGCACATTGTTCCTCATGAAGGGCTGACAGCTTAAACTGTTACTCCTTCGATACGACCACCAGACGAGCTCGTAATAGCTCATTGACATGACCTTCTCAAAAGAAAAGTTCATCAGCAACTATGAAACTACCAACCTTCCATCAAGTGCAACCCGTAAGCACATCAACATGACCACGGAAAGGGTACTCTGGTCGGAAAAAGAAGTATGCAAATATGAGTGAATTATAGTCCAAATGCTTCAGTTTCCGATGCATATCAACTAGCGGTAGGCAAGCATGCTAGGACATGGTTGTATCAGGTCAAGGCGCGACAAGGTTCCACGCTCTCACGTGGCAACTCATGTTCCTTCGCGCTCACCACCATGCAAGATTACCTCGAAGCTCCATTGCGACACTGAGAACTTATTCTACAGCAAAAATCTTCGGGGATGCAGGTGCTGCAACATTTCTGGCAGCTGCAAGCTCTCCAGAGTCAATTCCGAGGCTACATGGATTACCTGAGGTATGGTATACTGCACTCTACATCGATCGTAACTCAGCCAACTCTCTGCTCTACTAGATTATTGTTACAGGTATAAATAATGTCGATTAGCTCGTGCATTAATGAAAGCGTTGTAAAGGACGCGCCAACGTTGGCAAATCAACACTTCTGAACGCCGTCCTCGGGCGGAGGGATCTTTTGCACACAAGCAAGAAACCTGTAAGCTCACTTAGTTTCTAAGTTCATCACTGTCTCACTAATCCTATTGAATAGGGCCATACACGCACCCTTAACTTTTTTCGTGTTGGTGACGGGCAAGGCAAGCTTGTCGTAGTTGATGCACCGGGTTACGGCGCGCGAGGTCGACCAGAATGGGGTGCTATATTTGACCATTACTTGGAGACGCGGAGAACGTACGCCAATTCATTGCAACTAACATATCTTGCTCTGATTACTTTGAACAGGCTTCGAAGAGTTTACATCCTCTTCAACGGCAAACACCCCTTGAACAGATTCGACCACGATATGCTTGCGCACCTCTCGTCGAAACTCGTCTCAGACCGCGGAACTCAAACTTTCACGCTACAAGCAGTCATCACTAAAGCAGATTGCATGCCGGACGATGAGGCGCTACCGGAGCGAATTGAGAAATTTAGAAATGATATATGGAAGGCTGCACCCATGTGTCTACCGCCCATTTTCACTAGCTCGAGTATGAGGCCGCCTTTCGGCATTGACGAAATGAGAAAAAATATTGCAGATGCCTGTGACCTTGTCGCATAGTGCACACTGGTTTTCCACGAGTAAAACCGGTTACCGGGGACGAAGCCATAAAACGACGTAAATATCCTCATGGGTCGATCGCCCTTACTCTTTTTCAAATGGTCCCGTTCGACTCGAATACGGCGCTACCCAAAATTGAGTCTCACGCAGCTTACCATTTCAAGGTCTTTTCACTAGCCTGAATAGTAAGAGGATGATTAGGGGTACGGCGTTATCTAACCACCGGGGCCTTAGGGGCACATTATGTAGAACGAATCTCGTGTACGGAATCTATGTTGCATCGCGGGCAAATTCTATACATCAGGAAAACGGCGGCTTTTCGCGAACGTCATTGCTTGAAGCCTGAGTTTCCTCTCCTGTAAACCCTTACTCCTGAGTGCGATCTTCCTCCCTTGTTCACCCAGCAATCCTCTTCGAGCCCTTCGTAAGATAAGTTCACCCCTTCCCACCCTTCACGCATGAACGTTTAAACAACCGTCCATGCACGGAGATAGGGCTAGGAACAATAGAAGACGCAGACAAGTAGAAATGATACCTCCCATATAGCGCAAAGACATTCGTCGGCAGCAAACTCCTCAATATCAAAATCGCCCCCCCTTTATCTGTAGTAAATCTAGAGGAAGCTTACACGCCATGTCCTACAATAAAACTTTAGCACGTCAGGAACAGAGGAAGATCAACTAAACCTTAGTCGTCATCTCTTGAAATACCAGGACCGATATGAAACTGAGGCGAGTTCGTGTGTATCGAAAGTATGATACCATCTGATTTTGCTCCCGCACCAATCTCACGCCGTTGCCTCTTGATTGCCATTCAAGTGGATGTTCTGAGAGAACTTCCGTCTTTTCCGCACTCGATTAGCTCTGAATACACTCCGACGCGAACCTTAAGAATTCCAGGGATTGTTTAATGAATCGATTCAAATATTGGAAGAACATATGAATGAACTATATGACGTCGATTACAGACGGCCAGATACTAAGGGACGTGATGAGACCCGTTTGTCAGTCAGACTGGATTGATACTCCTAACCTTAGTAAACCAGCAAGGACCTGCATCATAGCTAGTAGAAAAGGTATCCAACTTGAAATATAAATTAGATGGGCGCCAACATGACCTTGAGCGATGATAAACCACGTACGTAGACATCGCAAAACCCGCAGACTTATACAGCCCAAAAACCGTAAACCCCAAAATGGCAGATCCTATGACCGCCCCAGCTACACCGATAGACAAGAACGTAAGCAGCACGAGAAACGCAAAGGCAAGTCTTGAACGGCGCTCCTTTTCCTTAGGCGGTTTAGATGGTACATTGCTTTTGTTGCGGGAAGTCGTTAAAGAAGAAAGAGGATAAGAGTCATTCGTTGGCATAGTTTCGTGAGATTTTTCATTGTGACTGGGGGGAAAGTTGAAGTTCCAAAAGGCGTAACACCCGCAAATGATAAAGGCAGGGGTGTAGAGACAAAGCGTCCAGTATAATGTGAACCTGAAAACATCTTGAAAATAAAAGTTTTAAGAATTTTTATTTATCTGCGGCAGAATCGTCAATACGAACCTCCTGCATGAAAGAGATATTTGCCCTTTGGTTGGATCGCATCTTTACCCTGAATATTGACGATCTCTACACCGGGATTATACAGAGAGGGCCAGTCAGGCACGACAATATTTGACATGAGGTCTACAATTTATCCGTTTGTTTGTTAGTCCTCCCGAGCGTTCAAGACATATTCTTCGTTCAGTCGATACAAAGTCGATGGCGGTTCGACGGAGAGTTGGTAAATTACGTAATCATCAACACCCTTCAAGCTTGGCCCCCATTTCGGAAGCAAAAAGTGATAATAAATGAGATTTCAGAAATTGCTCGTTGGATCACCGGGCCAAGTTCCAATAAGTGGCGTGCTTACTAGTTCATTCATTGCCTATGTAAGCACCGAATCGCCAGATTACAACAATAATGATTCGGAGAACGTCCAATGTATAGCAATCGTAGTCGAAATTGAGCGTCTATCAGAGAAGGGTCCGTAGTTATATTTGTATAACTAATGAAGAGAAGGCTGCCAATAAAATTTCATGCGAAAAAGTCCAGACAACAAATCTTGTATGAATCATTGAGAGTAGGTAAAAATGGATTGGGGTCATCTGCGAAATGCATTGTCCAAGCACCAAATAGTTCCGGATTGAAGGGAGCGTGGTAAAAGGAAGGCAAGACGTGGGCGTTGTCCAGATAGAGTTGATTTTTGATATGAGATGCTGTGGGCTGTGGCGCTTCTAACTGCCTTGTCATGAAAGGATCATAAGGCGCATTGAGATTCATCAGCCCCGAGTTTGTTTGCTCAACGCTGACAGGACAAAGTGGAAGCTCGATTTCACAGCAAGGGTAAATGGGACCAATGCCACGATCAGCCACTGTGCAGGATGGCGTAGAATCTTCCGGAAAGCCGAGAGTGGTAGTGGTGAAAGGCGAAGGTGAAAATGCCGAAGCTAAAATGTTTTGGCTGGACTTCCCAGGGTCACCGACTGGAACCGAAGCAAGGTCGGTCGCTGACGTGGTCTGAGCTTCTGGGGGAAATTCGCGCCGAGATAATAGCCTTAGTACTGCAACAAACACCAGATTAGCTGTCCTATAATATGCACGGAGTGAATAAAACCTTTAGCTTCCGAACATGTATCTCGTAGCTGCTGAAGCCGGCTACCAACCTGCTTCGGAGTCCTTCTTTGTCCCGTCAGCTTATAGATATGATCTGCGAGAAAACGGTTGCGTTTGGGAAACCGACGTAACAGAAGGGGGTTACGAGGAGATGTTGGTCTATATTTTTCCAGTCCTAGAAGACAGCTCAGAGCGAGTACATGGACATGTTATATGACGAGAAATCACCATCAAAGAGAGCGGCTTCAATATGCAATGGCCAGATAACCTCGCTATTCTTGCTCATTTTCCATGTTCTCCTTCCAGTTGCGAAGGAGTGCGTTGAACTTCCTGCCTGGTCAGCACAAGCAGAGTACAACATGTCGCTGACGAAGGAAGTTGAGCAATTATCCATGACGGAGAACTCGTCCCAGAACTAACCGAACTTATGAACAGCCCGTAGAGCTTTAAAAGTTCCAGTTTGTTTTTCGCGGTTATGCCATTTTCCAAGTGTGGACTAATAGCCTTTCCCCGCTTCTTTCCGTGAATTTCGCCTGGCTGTTCAGGGCATGTCTCACTTAAAAGATCAAACCCTGTTATGCAGGTCGCAGTGCTAATGGCGACAAATTCAAAATTGTCTAAACGTAGTAGGTGCTGAGAAACACTAATCCGGACAGCGCGGGCCGCCAATAATTAACGTGTGCTTGTTCTTTGTTTAATTTCAGAGTCGCTGGCAAGCAAATGCCATCAAAATTGAAATTGATCGACAAGTTTACCACTTTCCATTCTCCGAGAGATCAAAATGGACGCTTCAGCTGGAATCGACGATTCGACAACGGATGATGATTCTGCCTCTCAGACAACAGAAGATGATCCACAAGTTCCTGAACACCAGCCGCCTCCACCGCCACCAACACAAGTTGCACAACCTACCTCTCGGTCGGCTCCAACTACATCTACGCAGCCAAGACCCAATTATGAGCTCGTACACGTCCTAAAGGGACATAAAAAGTCAATATCTGCTGTCAAGTTTAGCCCCGATGGTAAATACTTGGCTTCTTGCGGTTAGTCTATGTCCCCGATAAGCACATAGTACAGTTTCTGACTTGATGGAATCTGGAACTGCGATATAAGGAGCCGAACAGGTCGTAAAGTTGTGGTCACCTGAGACCGGTGAATTTATCAAGGATCTAAAAGGTCATACGAAAGGTCTGTCTGATATCGCCTGGGCTTCCGGGGTGGAGAGTACCCACTTAGCGTCTGCATCGGATGACAAAACCGTTCGGATTTGGAACGTCAACACGGTATCTCTGAGCCTCCTATCCTCTCTTATCTTCATAGATTCATCTTGATCTTTTATCTCAGGGCCTTGTTCGCGTTTTGCAGGGTCATACACACTGGGTATTTTGTCTCAATTATAACAATGCGTCAAATTTGTTAGTTTCTGGCGCCTGTGAAGGTGATGTCCGTATATGGGATGTCTCAGAAGGTCGGTGTTCTGTCTCAGCGCTTGAACAAACTTGTGAAATGACCCTCTTCCTAGGAAAATGTTTGAAAACAATACACGCCCACATCGACTATGTAACGGCGGTTCATTTTCATAAAGACTCGACTATGGTTGTATCCTGCTCTCTAGATGGTTTGATGTAGGCACATCACTTGATCGTCAGTGACCAATTAGAAGGTAAATACAGGTCATAAACAGTCGCATCTGGGACACAACCAATGGACAATGTCTACACACGCTTGCTGAACACGAAGCGACCTGGTAAGTTCCGCCGTCCCCATATCCATGGAACTATCAGAACTCCACGTCAATTAACTTTTATTGAAATTTTAGCCAAACCGCTCGATTCTCCCCTAACGGAAATTTCATACTCTTCACTGCGCACGATAGCGCCATCCGTTTATGGGAATACCGGCAAAACCGAGTGCTGAAAACCTACACGGGCCACTCAAACGCCAAATATTGCGTCAATGCTTGCTTCAGCGTCACCGGAGGTAAGTGGATCGTGGCGGGAAGCGAAGATCACAAAGTGTACATTTGGGACTTGAATTCGCGAGAGGTTGTGCAAGTACTCGAGGGGCATAAAGGTGAGTTTTTACTATCGCAGGTTTGCGTGCGAACCTCATTTGTGAATATCTGAAACACCAGACGTCGTGGTCGCTGTCGATGTTCGTATCTGATTATCTACATCCGCTGGTTTTGATGTTGACGCTTGAACTTATCAGACACATTTGACGAAGAACATTATCGCCAGCGGTTCCATAGAGTCGGATACGAGTATTCGTATATGGACGGATCGTACCCCACGACCAGATCAGCACAAGACATAAGGTGGAGGGCGCTAGACTAGGGTCCTATGAAGCCTCTAATCCATTACCGTCGCAGTCGTCTCTTTCATGCCCTTAAAAAAGATATCAGAGTCATCAAGCCGAGCGCCTAGGGCATTGAGAGATCTTAGCGATGATATAATCTCATCGTTCCAAGAATAAACCACCGTATTGAACGATACCGCAAGGAGCCCGTTCCCTACCCTCTTATCCACTCGAAAGTTCTTCATCTTTTCTTTTTTCTCTATCAATACCATAGAAGTCAGTGCTCATTGTAACGTTTTATTGCATGACATAGCTAATAGAAAAATAACCCTTCATGGCTTCATAAGACGATATAGCATACCTTATTAAACTAGTCAGCTGTTGTGGCTCAATGCTGATTGTAGTATCAGGTTTGATCAAATCAAGGAGAGTGGTCTGATGCAAGGGGAGGAGGATTCGCTACGGCGCCAATCATTTGGTCACCAGGTGTAGCTATGCGAGCAGTAGGTGCTGGGAGAGCTCCGCGGATTCGCTCTCCGGCCCCAGCCTCCCGCCGAGCGCGGTAGTCACACCGTTTGTCACTCTTTCTTTACCTCGTCGACCAATATTCGCACCTTAACTCGTCTATCATAGTTTTACTTCATCCCATCTACCCGCCGCGGCCCACACAGTAAAACTTAGCTAACAGCCTTGGACTAATAATG
>JABCKL010000027.1:27340-60546 GCA_018851305.1 Calocybe cyanea
TTCACTGCGCACGATAGCGCCATCCGTTTATGGGAATACCGGCAAAACCGAGTGCTGAAAACCTACACGGGCCACTCGAACGCTAAATATTGTGTCAATGCTTGTTTCAGCGTCACCGGGGGTAAATGGATCGTGGCAGGAAGCGAAGATCACAAAGTATATATCTGGGACTTGAATTCGCGAGAGGTTGTACAAGTACTCGAGGGGCATAAAGGCGAGTTTTTACTATCACAGGTTTGCGGGCAAACCTCATTTGTGAATATCTGAAACACCAGACGTCGTGGTCGCTGTCGATGTTCGTATCTGATTATCTACATCCGCTGGTTTTGATGTTGACGCTTGAACTTATCAGACACATTTGACAAAGAACATTATCGCCAGCGGTTCCATAGAGTCGGATACGAGTATTCGTATATGGACGGATCGTACCCCACGATCAGATCAGCATAAGACATAAGGTGGAGGGCGCTAGACTAGGGTCCTATGAAGCCTCTAATCCATTACCCTCGCGGTCGTCTCTTTCATGCCCTTAAAAAAAATATCAGAGTCATCAAGCCGAGCGCCTAGGGCATTGAGAGATCTTAGCGATGATATAATCTCATCGTTCCAAGAATAAACCACCGTATTGAACGATACCGCAAGGAGCCCGTTCCCTACCCTCTTATCCACTCGAAAGTTCTTCATCTTTTCTTTTTTCTCTATCAATAGCATAGAAGTCAGTGCTCATTGTAACGTTTTATTGCATGACATAGCTAATAGAAAAATAATCCTTCATGGCTTCATAAGACAATATAGCATACCTTATTAGACTAGCTAGCTGTTGTGGCTCAATGCTGATTGTAGTATCAGATCAAGGAGAGTGGGGGGAGGAGTCGTTACGGCGCCAATCATTTGGTCGCCAGGTGTAGCTATGCGAGCAGTAGGTGCTGGAGAGCTCCGCGGATTCGCTCTCCGGCCCCAGCCTCCCGCCGAGCGCGGTCGTCGACCAATATTCGCATCTTAAATCGTCACTCATAGTTTTACTTCATCCCATCTACCCGCCGCGGCCCACACAGTAAAACTTAGCTAACAGCCTTGGACTAATAATGTTCGTAATCGATAAACCTTAGTCAATTTACCCGAGCTTGCTCCGCCTCTTTCGTTCCGTGCTAAAGCACGAACCGGCCCGCATTAAATGCCTGCGTGAAACCGCTGATACAAAGGCATCACAAGTCATCCCTAGATCTGGTAAGTGATCAGGATCAACGCCCCTTGAAGCAAATTAAAATTTTCCCATGGCTATAACCAATAGCGCGCGGTGCATTTGACATTGTATCGAAGTTCCGCGGGAGTTTCAGGTTGATCTTGGTTTCCTACTTCGATGTTTGGGCCCCGAGATGATACCATGATAGATTAAGCTACAGGATTATAAAATGCATGTTTGCCAGGTCAGCAAGCAAGCTATATCAGCTAGGCCTCTTTCTTTTGGGTCGTTAACTGGCGTCTAGTGGTTTTTGACCTGGACGCAGACCCGTCCCCGCTGGGAACAGATCTCGGAACCCCCCGCGACTTACAATGCCTTCAAGCCATGAGATAAATAGTTCGTCCAACCAAAACCATTCAAGAGGACTGCTTTCACCGCCCCAATCTGCTGACTACGAATCGCCTTCTCGTCAGGATTTGAATGTGACTAATATGGTCTGTCATTTTGCTAATTTTTATAATAGAACTACAAGTTGACCGTTAAGCTAGGTCGAAGTTGCTGTGCACACTAAAAGTCCAAACAAGGTCTTTGAGGATTACCTTAAAGCCTGTGGCGATGTCATCAGCCCGCAGTCAACGAGCTTCGCAGATCTGGACGCGAATAGCAGGAACATCAAAAATCCTTCTAACAATTTCGCGGATAACGCTAAGATGCTTATCGACTGTCTGAAGGTACTTAGAGAGCTACATCCTTTCTTAGGAAGTATGTATATATATATAGTTTTTGCACGGCGAAAAAATCTCAACTCATATTACAGCTACTATCGAAGCATTCACCTTAGTCGTCACTTTGGACTTGACACGTCGCGATAACGACAAGAAGGTTCTCGCTGTGAAGGAGCAAATGGCGAATATGATGAAGTCACTCATACTGTACGTTCATATTGTGACATCAAGGATACGAATTGTACTGACTGAGAGGATCAGACTAAAGGATATCCAAAGTCCAAGTGAAAAAGAACCTAATAGGATGACTATTGCAAACCGACTGGAACCTCTGATTCCTGATATCACGAGAGATATTATAGATTGTGGAAGAGCCTGCGACGCATACACTAAAAAAGGAATCCTAGGTCGGCGGATTTGCATATAATGTACTCTGAAACTCACGCGATTTTTATTTTACAGCCAAGACTATCAAGTCTAGCAAGTACGAGGCCAGGCTGATTGATTTTGCCACGCGTTTCACAGAGCACCGTCAGAGCCTTGAATTAAAACTATCCATTCACACTTCACTTGGAATGGACTCCGTCACACAGAAACTGCACCATCAAGACAGCCGGCTGCAAAGTATTGAGGAATACATGAAGATGCTTTTTAGGAATTCAGATAGCCAACGAGAAAGGGATCTGTTACAGTTCCTGGAGGAGAACGGCGGCGCGAAGGCCTGTATCACCAACGATGAATTGTTAAAGGAACTTGTAGCTAAGAGCGGAGAATCCTCATCTCGATTTCCAGGTCGTGAATCCGGCAGACGTTCAAATGAGCTTCCAGGCATCAGGAAAAGACTTTTGAAGGAATTACGAGAGGATGTTGATGAAACGTTCCGGAAGAACACAGCTTTGTTTGAGAAGAAGCTGAGCATCCAGAGCAAGCACCTGACTGAAACCATACATCAACAAGCGCATCATATTATCAGTACCTTGCAATCGGGTGCCCATGATAGGATAGCCGATCCGGTGAGGGCGTTTTCTCCGTCTTTGGCCCATCAAGTACAAACTCCGCTTTTTTAGGACTTGCGAAATATTTGGAAAGATATGGTATGTCGCCGAAGAATATCTGCACACCCTCTCTCACTCAGGGCCCGCTTAGGGGTGGAAAGGCAGCGTCAAAGCTCGACACTTTGTGCTCGCCCTTTACGACTATTATACCGACAAACTGAGCTCTGCTTCCGATGAGGAGCCTCTACCGGGCGTTCCTTCGTCTCGAACGCCTGAAAGAGGGGATGTTGTGCCGGGGAATCCCCAAGATGACCAATGGGCTCTTGCGTACATCAATGCAGCCTACGTGCAGCCCATTCTTGAGGCTGTGGATGACGATGGCACCGGTTTTGTCAGTATAAAGGAAGTGAATACATTCGTTACCCAGAAGCCAGATAACTTGAGGTATGCTCAGCGCTGCTCTTCCTTGAATTGAATGCATAATACTTTACTAGCTTGCTGCATTGGATAGCTTATTGGGCTGCTGGTAAGCATTTTGTGAACGTTGGTTGCGTCGTGTGTGCTTGACTTCTGTGACGATCAGGTTGGCAGGCCAGTATGTCTCGGTATAAAGACAAAATTTATGAACTTGTCCAGACTATGTTCCACACCCTTGAACACGTCCTTCCATCCAATAGAAGGGCGGTAGACGAATACCTTTTCCACCCATCATTCTGGAGAATAGAACTTCTTCTACGATCCACGCGTTCCGCGACCCCGATAATCCTGGGTGACCCTGATTTATCCAAAATTACAGAGAGCTACGAGAGGACAGAAGAGCAAAGACTCCAGGCTAATTTACAGGAAATTGCTTACCAGCTCGATAGCACGGCTACCGTATCTTTGATAACCAGGGCTGGTAGGATTGAACGTGTGCGTTTACTACTCTCATATCTCAAGAAGACAGTCATTGATTAATTGGGCATCAGCACGCTTTTCCTCTTATCTTTCTCTTACTTCAACGTCACTTGAAAGTGATAAGACTTGCGTGCAAACACGTCCTAGACACTGAGGAATTTTTTGCCTTGAGCGATTCCCTAGTCTATGTCCTGCTGGCCATAGATCATCGTGTACAAAATGTAGAGGGTGAATCAATCAAGTGCTACTCAAACCGAATGCTCATTATTATTACCTAGCTATCTTTAAGCAGACTCACTTTGATGTTCATGCTCGCTTCGGTAATTTTGCATTCGGTATTGTAAGTATTTCCATTCGTCGAATACACGCAGAGCGAAAAGGCTGACAACTGCCCTTTATTCACCAGTTCCAACTGTCACACGGGGATATCAAAAGAGAACCGGCTAACAACTCTTTTGCATTTTGGCCACAGGTAGACTCGCAGGAAAACTCAAGCGTCAGATCTGAACCTGAGATCAACTCAAAGAATGCAAAGAGTCTCGCGGCAGAAATTCCGCACGATACTCTTCAACATGGCATTCAAGACGGCTATTCGGTGACTGACTATTACGAATTTGACCATCTGGACCTTGATCCGAACACAATAGCTTCAATTGAAGGGACTTGGACAGGTCACTACCGTCGGCAATATGGTGATGAGTGGAAGTCTTGTGTTCTTCGTATTTCCATTCGTCTCGTCTCGCAAGATAAATTTACTGGAAAGGGAGAGGACTTTGTTGGGGCGTTCGAGTTTACTGGCGAATTGACAGCTTTACAGGAACAGTCTGTGCAACTTCAGTTTACCGTTCCAGATACCGGTTATGGTGTTGTACGGTCATGTAGCGGGACTCTGGATATGAAAACTGCCGGTATAACGGCCCAGTGGAACACGATCAGGCTGAACAATACTGGGGACGCAGATCAGAATGAACCTTTCACACTTCGACGAACTCCTCCTTCACTCCTCCGATACAGATATACCGAGGATAGGTTCGCGGAGGATCCTGTGCGGTCAAGGTGGTCCTTTGCATGTTCAGCTGCACTTCATCAGGCTCAGGAAACTCTTTGGTCACGCCGATTTTTTGAGGCCAGATTTACGGAACGGAAAAAATACGTGGCTCTCACCACTCGGGCGCTCATCGTGCTGATGGAACTTACGCCACAAGTCCCCTTAACTCCCGTTGAGGAAGGGGAGCTAGAATATCTTCGACAAGTACTCAACCCTTCTGAGGCGCGTTTTTATCAGGCGTTGGCAGAGTTCGAAATCCAGAAACTTCCTTGGCACCCGTAAGTAATACCTAGGCTTATCTCCATTCCTACACATTTACATTCTTCGTAGCGCCTGGGGCTGCGACTTCTGCGAACGAAGAATTACGAAGTGTAGGATATTATGTGTACAGTGCATTTCTGAAGATCTTTCCGACAATATCGACCTTTGTGCATCCTGCATAGACAGAACCCCCGCGAAGCGAACCTTCATACACGAGGTCAGCCATCCGGTGGTCAAGGTAGAGCAGACATTGCACGACTACTACCTTGCGGACATTGTCGAGGCAGCGAGGGCTACATTCGAGCGTATCCAAGGTTACTTCCGCTTGCTGGAATCTTCATCGTCAAAGGAAGGCCAGATTCCTTACCCAAGTTGTGTTTGCTGTAACAAAGACGTGCTTCCGCATTGTTGGGTGTGTGTCATTTGCAGTAAGCGCTAGTTTTACAGGCGTCCAGCACCGAGACTCACTAGTCATATTTTCGCAAGCAAAAGACACGTTTATCTGTACCGACTGCGATTCCAAAAGGCTTCCGAGTCTAGTTGCTGGGCACAGCCATAGTCATGCTCTGGTCCGAATACGTGTAACGTCGTTGCAAGGAGACTCTGCTAGTGCCGATGAAAGACTCCATGCCCTAGAGCAGCGCCTCATAGCAATAGAGTACAAAGTGGCGGAAAGCTCTGCAGCCTTATCTGCGGCTATGGAAACTCGGATAGACGAACAGATCGCTGCCCTAGAAGCCAGAGTAGAAGCACGACTCGTCTCGTTGGAAACTAAATTGGAAGACCGCTTTTCTACATTGGAAGCTGTTCTCCGTCAGATTGCGACGCAAACTGCAGCCTTGCCCGCAGTCTATGGCCAAGTCGTCCGAGATTCGGCGAGAAGTCACTCGGCTCGTAAACATTGATCTTGGATCCGATTCTCATGCACTGTTGTATATGTATCTTTCTTGTGGCATGCAGTTTCTACGCTAGTGTAGTTCTCGCTAAAAAATTTGTACTTGCATCAACCCTTTGGACATCTCGAGACATCACTAACTTACAGTAGTGATGTATATACACAGGACGTAATCTGTGCCCGATGAATGTGGCAACCATCATCATACTAGCATCTGTGCTTCTGGAGTTTCCCGCGATCTCCATCTCCATGAAGGGGTTACAAAAGCTCTGTACATCATTCTATCTATATTCGCAATCAAGCCTTGCTAGAGGAGATAGCAAAAACACAGCCAATATCATTACAAATGGCGCAGCCCCTTCGTAGAATTACTATTTCAATGGTTCAGCATTACGAAGGTCTAGGAGGACGACGAAAGAATGAGTGTTGGCAATCACAGTTCATTAGTAATATCGTACCGTTAGCAACTTCCTTGTCAGCATCTGTTAATCCTGAGTCGTGAGCCTCAAGGAAAGCATCCACCTACAAAAAAAAATGTCCATATTATTGGAGGGAACTAAAGAAGACGTGTCGCACCTCGTCCATCACCTGGTCGTCATGGTCGTTCCCTTCAATTTCATTGTCACTCTCATCTTCATCGTCCTTCGCATCATCGATTGCGAATGGCGTGCGCTCCATGAGACGCGCATTCACCGCGTGGACAACAGGCGGAAGGCCAGCGGTAACTGGTACATTGGATGCAGCTCTTGCCGGTTCAGCATCAACATTCACTGAAAGCGTGGAGGAAGACTGGGCAAGCGTAGCAGTGCTAGCTGTCGCAGATCCAAGAAGACTTGTTTTGGATGGCGACTTCCGCATCGTTGGCGTAAGGAGGGATTCTCTTGCTTTGGGTTCTTCGAGTTTGGTATAGCGCCCAATCGAAGGTCTTTGAATGATCTGGTGAGAGATTGTAAGTTTCCTTTAAAGCGTGGTTGATATCAAAACTTGCCTGGTGTTTGCCGATGGTCTTGCCTATTTCATCCGTAAACATGTTGAATATCTTCTTGTTACTATCCGTGGCGATAGTAGACCAAAGGTCGCCTAGAAGGCCACTTGGTGTCGCTGGGAGCTCATCCGGGACAGGCTCGAGCTTGAATGACGCAGCAAGGTCAGCTTCAAAAAACGATTCCAGGACTTCGTCAGCGAGGACAACCATTCGAAATCTGATATTATCTGATCAGCTTTGCCGAGACAGCGGACGAGTGTGGCAAAGCCTACGTTGCTAAATTAAGATATGGCTGATTCGACTCAATGGTTTGAGGAGTAGTAGGTTCGGTGCTCTTCTCGTCTTGCTCTCCGGCATCGTTCTGGTTTGCTGCTTGAGGAAGAAGGGCATCGCCATATTCGAATGCGTTGGTCATAAAGCGACTAACTGCACCGAGATATGCATCGCCAATCTCGAAGCGGAAGATGAACTAATCAAGATATTAGCAACGAGTCAACGAAAGGTAAACGGGAGAGCTTTTTTACAAGGAAAGATTCCGAAAGTGTCAACACTTCATCTTTGGTCAGATGCCCGTCCTTATTCTTGTCGTGCAGGTTGAAGAACCATTCAATGTTTTCCATGAGGTCATTAAACATGACGCCATCCAAGCCTGTTATTATGTCCTGAACACCGATCTTGTCAGCGATGAATGACGATAAAGCAAAGATTGCGCTTGCCTGGAAGGACAACGCTCCACGGTGCGACACGTCCCAAAAGTAAAACAGGCGGTCAATGAATTCATGGTCTGCAACTTGACGATCAACACGTTGCTAACCGCAGGAGAGAAAAAAAGTCTCGAAAGTCAAAACAAGCATTCTAAAGACTGCAATGACAACTACCTGGAAGCCATTAATCACGAGCTTCTCGTTCCGTGCCCACGTGGCAATTTCACTGAGAAAATACTGGAACGTCTTGAGCTCAATCCTCGTCTCCGGCTTCACAGTCTCATCAGTCGATGACGTCACAGCCGGAGGTTGCTTAACTGGCGGTGAAGGCGGCACGATACAAATGGCCTTATAAAGCGCGTCGTAAATCAGCCCAGCCTGATCCTTCGTGAACCGCCCAAGGGTCTTGAGATTCCGGACCGCAGAGCGCTTGGAGAAGGATTCTATGCTGTGGATAATCTCGTTCCGGAACCGACGTCGTTCAGCGAGGATCATCTCGTCTGTGATGACGGAAAACTCGCGGAAGGATATGAGGAGCAGCTCTTGGAAGCGGGTAATGGCGCGGGCGCGTGGATCGGTTGAATTGGGATGGGCAGAGTCGCCGAGGGAGGCAAAATAGTCACGCATCAAGCTGTAGGGGTGTTAGATATGGTAATCGGATTGGATACAATATACTGTACTTGAGGAAACCTCCGTCATCTTGTATCTGGAGCAGCTTCTCCCCGTTGATCTTCAGAATAGCTATTGTGATATAAACTTAAATCGTCAACCACAGAAAATTTCAGGAGCAGCGAACCTAGTCTATCGTGGAATTAGACGTGCAACGAGAAAAAGCATGATGCAAAACTCACCCTACTTGGAACAAGACTTTGGGACCCATGCAAAAGAAGCAATCGACTATCCGAAAGGCGAAGATCATCGGCATGCTATTGATGTACCTGCGGATAGATTGCGTGTCATGAAGATTCGCATGCCAAGACCGGAACGGGGATACTAACAAACTCAGGAACCAGGGTAAGGACGCGACCGACAGCTGGACATCCACGTTTTGGAAGTGATCGTGTATCATCGGAAGACACCGCTGTACGAGCGATTCAAAGACTCGCTGGTCAAGAAGAGTTCCATGCATAGAGGGGCTGGACAAGGAAGTCAATGTCGCGAATGATTACTCGTTGAAAACTAGGGCGTACGCGTAGTAGCCTGGTAGCAAACGATCACATAAAACCTCCAGTAACCAGAACGCTTGCTCCTCCGACATGTATCTGTACGATCCGTCAATGCCGAGGCATTCCGAACAGACAATCCCACTAACATCAGAATCGCTGCGGCGATTATGTTCATGGCCTTCGGAGTCTGAATCAGTCCATAGTATCACATCATAGGAGTTTCGATACGCACCTGGCAATACCCTAATTCAGGATTCTTGAAAGAATAAGCTTGTAGAACGCGTCGTAACGCGCTGATACCCTCCTCCGACTGATAGCCCATGTATTCGGGTAAACTCCGATGCAAATCCTTCTCAATGTCCTCCGTACTCGTGGTCGTCCGTCCTTCATTGTCCTTCAACAATGCATCGTAATATCCGGGATTGGAGAACCGCAGAAACATCGAGCCCGAAAGCAATTCCCACATTTCACCTCGTAGTCGGTTCGGAAGGCCAACTTGTACAAGGCGCGTGCATTGTGGATATCTCAGAAGAGTCATATTGCGTCCATGTGCTGTTTCCTCTGAGTCAACATATGGGTTCCAAAACGGGACTGAATGAAAGGCATACTTTTCAGATATGTCGTCCAAAGCTTGATCTTTGAGGCTTCTCGGAGTCTGAGCCCTGTAATGATGAGTGGTCGTGACGTGGGCACTAAATGACCTACTTCTTGGGGTCACCCGGAAACTTAAACCGCAGCCCTAGCCCTCCATGGAACGTCGTGTCACGCGGCCTTGCGTTTCCCTTCTCTTCGCTGATGAGACTGCCATCTTCACGTTCATTGTCTGCGACATTGGATGACTCGGAGACAAGCACTTCTGAGTAGCAAGTTTTAGCAAATCCCTTGACGAGCTTCATTTGACCACGTTGGAGTTCAACTTTCAGAGCATCTCGAAGTAGAGCGCAAAACTGATCGGCCGTTGGTCTGAGAGATGTAAGCTGGACAATCTACACGAGACATGAGCTGTAACGAGCGCTCAAATCAGAGAGTGAGGACATACTATTTTCTGGCCGTGCCATGTCGAGAGGCTCAGGGCGTAGATGCCCGCTCGCGCGTTTAGCCTTTCTACCCTTCGTATAGTCGACAACGGTACAGTGAATCGCACTGATTTCTTGTCTAGTGACGCGAATGCGAGGTATGGAGGGATAAGATGTAGTTTCCCAGCCTGTTGTCGAGTTCCATGTCAGGGGCTGCTGGGTGTTGATGCATCGATTCAACACTCACATAGGAGTCTTCCACGCCTTGAGTATCAAGACTTAGTACAGCATTAATATCCATCTTCTCGACATCCTGGCTCGATGTCTTCTCATTCTGTTCGGTTGATATTGAGGGCGGTAAGGAGAAGAAGATCTGGGTCAGCTGTTCCTTTGTTGGCTCTTTGAAATTGCGCAAAGCGGTCGATATGGTGGACATGACCACCAAATGAGCTGATTGCGAGTATTTCCCAGTATCTGGAGTGGAAATTTGCTTGTAAAAGCGGGATATGCGATCTTGGTTACTGTATTAGTGCAGCAGACGACGTGCATGTCAATGTTTGATCCCATAAGGTAAGTTGTTCCCACAGTCTTATACAATTCAACTTTCAGAGTCGAAATATTCAACGCGCGGTATTTGGAGTCTTACAATGGTCTGACTCATTGCTGACGGTTAAATTTATAGACCAACTCAGTCTTACTAAATTACCGTCAGATATTTCTCTGGTGTTTCCATGGACTCAGCAGCGAGTCCTTCTGATCTCTGACCCCTCTGGTCAAAAGATGATCAAGTCACAAGATGATATTCTTAGAGCCGCGTAATCTCCTATGACACACCTATATCAAGCTGGGCCAGTACATTGTCGTTCTTTAGGAATTCGACGTTTTCTGCGTACCTGCCCTTGAATTCCAATCTGTCAGCAGCATCATGTGGTTCCGAAAACCCTCAAACCCACATAAAGCAGTGGAGTGAGAATCTCAGATGGATTTAGTTCGCCCCCATGTCGACCAACGGCCACAGTCTAGACACGCTGCAGGACCTTGACGTCCTTATTGTCGGTGCAGGCTTCAGCGGAGTTTATCAGATATACAAGCTCCGGAAAGCTGGCTTCTCCTCTGTCAAGATATTCGAGGCGGGAAGTAACTTGGGAGGGACATGGTATTGGAACTGCTACCCGGGCGCTCGTGTCGACACGGATTTTTCTATCTATCAGCTTTCAGTAGAGGATCTATGGAAAGATTGGACTTGGACTGAGCGTTACCCAGGCCGAGAAGAGCTCGTTCAATACTTTGACTACTTGGAAAAGAAGCTCGATTTGAAACGCGATATTCTATTCAACACTCGCGTTACCGCTGCCCATTTTGATACTTCAGCAAATCGGTGGATCGTCTCAACAGATACTGGACTTACCGCTCGAGCTCGTCAGCTCGTTCTCTGCACAGGTTTCGCTGCCAAACCTCTTTACCCCGATCTCAAGGGGCTTGATACCTTCCAGGGCATCATGCACCATACTTCACGATGGCCTCAAGAAGATGTTGACCTTACCGGGAAGCGGGTGGGAGTTATCGGCACAGGTGCTACAGGCGTTCAAGTAATTCAAGAAACCGGTCCAAAAGCGGGCCATCTCACCGTCTTCCAGCGTACCCCTAACCTTGCGTTGCCGATGAAACAACATAAGCTTGATATCGCAACCCAAACAGAGATGAAGAAAGAACTATACCCTATCCTCTTCCGACGACGCATGCAGACATTCGCCGGTTTCCAATTCGACGTCATACAAAATAGTCTATTCAAAGCTACCGATGAGGAGCGGCACCTCATATTTGAAGACATGTTAACTCGAGGCGGGTTTCATTACTGGCTCGGCGCCTTCCAGGACACGTTCACCGACGAGAAGGCTAACGACGAAGTCTATGCCTTTTGGCGCAAAAAGATCTGCGCGCGCGTTAATGACCCAGAGATGCAACGTAAACTCGCACCCGAGAAGCCTCCTCATCCTTTTGGCACTAAACGCCCGTCTCTCGAGGAACGTTACTTCGAAGTATTCAACCAACCCAACGTGACCCTCATCGATCTTCACGAGAACCCAATCGTCGAGGTCACACCTAAAGGCGTGAAAACGCAGGACGGCGTAGAACATGAACTCGACGCGTTGGTGCTGGCAACCGGGTTCGATGCTGTAACCGGCAGCATCGCCCAGACCAACATCAAAGGCGTTGACGGTACGCTGATTGGAGACAAATGGGGGAAACAGCTTTCAACCTACCTCGGAATGGCCTGCGCGAACTACCCAAACATGTTCTTCCCATATGGACCACACGGTCCGACCGCCTTCTGTAACGGCCCTACATGCGTTGTACGTTTAAACCCCCTCCCCCCCTCCTATCTCGAACACTCCTATTCATTGAATTTGCATCTCAAACTTTGCTTCTCAACAGGAAATTCAGGGTGACTGGATTGCCGATTGCATTACTTACATGCGCGATCATAACTTCACTCGCATCGAACCCCTTCAAGAGGCAGAAGACGCCTGGGTAGCCCGAGTGAATCATATTTTCTCACTCGCTCTATGGAACCGTGCGAAATCTTGGTACACCGGTGCAAATGTACCCGGAAAGCGCGTGGAAACGCTCAATTTCACAGGCGGAGTTCCTATGTACATTCGTTTGACTCGTGAATGTGCGGAGGCGGGGTATACTGGGTTCGTGCTTTCCGGCCCTACGGAGAAGGAGATGAATAGTTCAGACTGATGGTTTCGGTGGGGCAAGAAGGGAAGGAAGTATTGATGTTTTTAAGTAAAAATGTAGGTGAACCGTGAAACATTAGCCGACCGAATATAGATTTTTATGGCAAACTAAAAATGACTACTATACATTTCTCACTGGCATACAAGTCAAATTGAATTTTTAAACTTTATAGGTTGATCGTTTGTCGCGAATTCAGCGAAGTTTTACCCGCGATTCATTGAATTTATATTATCGCTTCTCTCGCGGTTGCCACGCGCTGTGCTACCACATATAGTAAACTTGACCCACGGTCCCAATGACTTGAAGTCTCGTTGGAAGATTCTTACTGTGCTCAATTATTTGTCCATTACGTGGCCGAACGTAATGTCCTATCCAAGCAAAGCATCAGCTTCTTGATTTTTCTAGGACTTCGTTCTCCTTGCTTCCAAGGCCCTTGCGATAGTCGACCAATCTCGTATGCAGTTGGGAAATAGAAGAAACAGGCTATCTTAA
The DNA here is from genome assembly GCA_018851305.1 of Calocybe cyanea. NCBI lineage: Eukaryota > Fungi > Basidiomycota > Agaricomycetes > Agaricales > Lyophyllaceae > Calocybe > Calocybe cyanea. The sequence goes on from JABCKL010000027.1 coordinate 40,453, forward strand.
AATTCAGCGGGTCTAGCCTCAAGCCCAGAATCTTTCTAAACCCGTGAACGTATATGCTTTGACTTATGTGATAGCAGGAGGACTTCTGGACTTCGGCGTGGATCCGCCCAATGAAATAAATCCTCAGTCACCGAGAGGTATAAAACATCGGGTTACTCAGTCATTAGCATACAGTCAGAACCCGATGTCGACTAACAACACCAACTCCGATATTTTGCAAGACCTCGACGTCCTCGTCGTTGGCGCTGGTTTCGGTGGAGTCTATCAGATGTATAAGCTTCGCAACGCTGGCTTTTCCGTTAAAATCTTCGAAGCAGGTGGCGGCCTCGGTGGTACTTGGTACTGGAACTGCTACCCTGGTGCCCGCGTTGACTCGGACTATTTCATCTACCAGCTTTCCATAGAGGATCTGTGGAAAGACTGGAACTGGACGGAACGCTTCCCGGGCCGGCAGGAGCTGGTGCAATACTTTGATTACGTTGAGGAGAAGCTCGACCTAAAGCGCGACATCTTTTTTGATACCCGCGTCACCGCCGCCCATTTCGATACCACAACCGATCGTTGGGTCGTTTCTGCGCAGAATGGTAGAAGCGCCCGCCCTCGTCATCTCATCCTCTGCACAGGCATCGCATCCAAACCCCTTTTCCCTGTTTACAAGGGAATTGACACCTTCCAAGGTGTTATGCACCATACCTATCACTGGCCTCAGGAAGGCGTCGATCTGTCTGGGAAACGTGTTGGAGTTATCGGGACCGGCGCAAGTGGCGTCCAAATCATCCAAGAAAGCGGGCCGATTGTGAGCCATCTCACTGTCTTCCAACGTACACCCAATCTCGCGCTACCAATGCGCCAGCACAAAGTCGATGAGGCGGGACAGGCAGAATTGAAGAAAGAGTTGTATCCGATTTTCTTCCGGCGACGTGAACAAACATTCAGCGGATTCCAATTCGATCTGATATATAAAGACATGCTAGCGATCAGCGAAGAGGAACGAGTTCTGTCATTGGAAGAATTGTGGAATCGGGGCGGCTTTTGTTACTGGCTCGGCGCTTACGCGAACATATTCACGGATCAGAAAGCCAACGATGAAGTTTACGCGTTCTGGCGCAAGAAGATCTGGGCCCGCCTCCATAGTGAGGAAATGCAGCGCAAGCTCGCACCAGAGCAGGCCCCTCATCCCTTCGGGACCAAACGCCCCTGTCTGGAGCAAAGCTACTACGAAGTGTACAACCAATCCAACGTAACCCTTATCGATTTACAAGACAATCCGATTGCTGAGATCACACCGTTAGGTGTGAAAACCCAGGATGGTGTGAAGCATGAGTTGGATGTTTTGGTGCTTGCCACTGGGTTCGACGCCGTGACCGGAAGTATTGTACAGATCAATATCAAGGGAATTGACGGTACATTAATTGGAGACAAGTGGGGGAAGCGGCTCTCGACATATCTTGGCATGACCTGCACAAACTACCCAAACATGTTTTTCACGTATGGGCCACACGGTCCCACCGCCTTCTCCAACGGGCCCTCCTGCCACGTGTATCACCTAAAATGCTTCACAGGAAGTCCAATCTGATTGGATTACCGACTGCCTCATAAGGATGCGCGACCACGGTCACACTCGCGTTCTGCCCACTCAGGATGCAGAAGACGCTTGGGTAGCTCGCGTAGACCAAATATATTCGGCAGCACTTTGGAACCGTGCTAAATCTTGGTATACAGGTGCAAACGTACCTGGCAAGCGAATAGAATCCCTCAATTTTACTGGCGGGATGCCCCTATATATTCGCTTGATACGCGAATGTCGTGATGCGGAATACGCGGGGTTCGTATTCTCAACCTTAGGCGGAGAGCATGAATGAAGGGTCGGTTTAGCGACGAGAGGAGATAGAGATGTCTTTATGTACGGTAATGCATCCCAAACCATGGAAGAGACTCAAGGTTGATCAGTCGCTGATATGCCAGAATTTCTTTATTCGCCTTCACTGTAATCGTTTATGCATGTCAAGTTACCACTTGAGTTTTGTGGAATTTCAAGCAGAGTCGGGTCTTGGTCAAGTCCGTGTTCCCATATGTTTTAAAATGTCTAACATGGCCCTAGCGGGATGTTTATAACCGCTCAGAAACCACGCTATTCAGCGTTTACTCAGCAGGCACCAGGCGCTTTCTTGGTACACAGCTGACAGCCAAGAAGTCATTTGACCCGGCCCTATCTAAGATGATTTGAGCGGGCCTAGGCCTGTTTCTCGCACTGATGATCAGTCCAAAGGCGGACCCCTTCAGATACTTCCAAAGTAATGGCGTCTCCCTCTCCCTAAGTAGGCGCATGCCCATTAAGCAGCTGATTTTAAAATTTCCTCGATTTTCTACTAACCGATTAACCGATTAGGTAATCTTCTACCTCACAGTGAGATTATTGGTCATCGTCAAGGATAAAGGCAAGTTGTCCAAGTGCTTGATCCGGGGTCGTCCGGCATCAGGTCCCAGCCCACGATGCTCAAGACGTTTTCACTGCCAGCCCGGAATATCAAATGAAAATTTGCTGATTTCTTCAGTGCTTCCTCTCTTTTTTTCACCCGTTCTTTTCGTACATGTAATATTGACTCAACAGCCTCATGATCATGGCCTATGAATCGGATGGTGGAAACGCTAGAAGCACTCAAGCGGATCTTATCAGTATGACAGCGAAAATGAGCCAAAACATCCGATCGAAGATTGTAAACACTGATCAGATGTAGAAGTCGATATCCAGTGTTCACATACGTCATGTATTACCTTGCAAGATTAATGAGAGGCTTTAACCTCTTCAGGAGAATCAAGAATCATTCACATGAATCATTTTCTTGGCAAGAGGAGGGCGATGAGCCGCAACACGACTGCTGCCCACTGTTATGTTCAAAATACCACCTGTGATCTTAGAGAACACGGCTTGAAGCTGGAGGGGAGGTTACAACGGTAGAAGGGGACGGAGGAGTGAGAGGCGGGCCAGCGCAACACGAAGCGTATATGAGAAGACATCCATAGGGACCTAAAAAAGAAAGTTGCAGTCATTGCTTATGTGCTGCATGCTGCTCCTATGCGCGCTCTTTGTTCCTCAAAGCGGTTGTATCCGTTGTTTAACAGATTCATCTGATTGCTCCACGCATGTCATAAGGTCCACAGGGGCGTACAAGCGGTCTCACTCCTTGAATTGCTCCGATGTCGCTGGATGTGTTCTGATGATCTGCTTTAGGCTTTAAACCTGAGATCTGGAAACATTCCTTATGCATTTGCTGATTAACGCCGACTCACCTGCGGACCTCCGAGGCGATATAAAAAGCTTAAGGCTCAGCCAGACGATTAGCCCACCACATGTCGACCGACCAAAATAACCAAGAGGCGAAACACGAGCTCGATGTCCTTATCGTTGGCGCTGGCTTTGGTGGGGTTTACCAAATGTACAAACTCCGCAAGGCTGGGTTCTCCGTCAAGATATTTGAGGCGGGCAGTGACATGGGTGGCCTCTGGCATTGGAACTGTTACCCCGGTGCTCGTGTCGATTCGGATTACACGATCTATCAGCTCTCTATCGAAGAGCTATGGAAAGATTGGAACTGGACAGAGCGGTTCCCAGACCGTCAGGAACTCCTCAGATACTTTGAATACGCCGACAAGAAGCTCGATCTGAAGCGCGACATCTCATTCGACACTCGCGTCACCGCCGCCCATTTCGACACATCGTCTGATCGCTGGGTCGTTTCAGCACAGAATGGCCTTACGACATGCTCGCGTTACCTCATTCTCTGTGTAGGATTTGCCTCCAAACCTCTTTTCCCTGAATGGAAGGGGCTCGACACTTTTCAAGGCGTCGTACACCATACTTCGCAGTGGCCGCGGGAAGGCATCGATCTGTCTGGAAAGCGAGTTGGAGTTGTTGGAACGGGTGCCAGCGGGGTTCAGGTGATCCAAGAGACGGGTCCAATAGCAGGCCATCTCACCGTATTCCAACGTACTCCTAATCTTGCATTACCGATGCGACAGCACAAGCTCGACGAAGTGGAGCAAGCGGAGATGAAAAAACTATACCCTGTCATCTTCCGGAGGCGTCCTCAGACGTTCGGTGGATTGCATTTCGACATTATACACAAGAACCTGTTCGATGTCAGCGAAGAGGAACGTATACTTACATTCGAGGATCTATGGATGCAGGGTGGATTTCACTTATGGGTTGGGGTGTACGCGGACACTTATACGGACCAGAAATCTAATGACGAAGTCTACGCTTTCTGGCGCAAGAAGGTGAGCGCGCGAATCCGTGACGCAGAGATGAGACGCAAGCTTGCGCCAGAGAAGGCTCCCCATCCTTTTGGAACCAAGCGCCCCAGTCTCGAGCAGAGTTACTATGAGGTTTACAACCAGCCAAACGTAACGCTTGTCGATTTACAAGAAAATCCAATCGTCGAGGTCATACCTAAGGGAATCAAAACGCAAGATGGCAGGGAACATGAGCTGGATGTGCTGGTGCTCGCTACAGGTTTCGATGCCGTCACTGGTACGATTGAGAAGATTGATATCAGAGGAGTCGATGGCACTTTGCTCAAAGACAAGTGGGCGAAGCAGCTCTCTACTTATCTTGGCATTGGCTCCGCGAACTATCCAAATTTATTCTTCCCGTACGGACCACACGGACCCACCGCCTTGTGTAACGGCCCAACTTGCGTAGTAAGTGTCCATACGGTTATGTTTGCTTGAAAATGGCATGAGACATCACATCAATTTTTAGGAGATACAGTGCGATTGGGTCACCGATTGCATCACTTACATGCGAAGCCACAAATACACCCGAATCAATCCGGCTCAAGAGGCGGAAGACGCCTGGGTAGCGCAACTAAACCAGATATACTCATTGGGCCTCTGGAATCAGGCCAAGTCATGGTATTCAGGTGCGAATGTTCCGGGTAAGCGGGTAGAGTCACTCAACTTTACCGGAGGGGTGCCCTTATACACCAGCTTGATCCGTGAATGTGCCGAGGCGGGCTATAGAGGATTTGTGTTTTCGTGCGTTGATGAAAAGGAATGACCATGAGAAGCTGATGGTTGACAGTCGTAAAAATAAAAGGACATACATATGTGTAGCTATATACCTACAAACGAGCAAATTAACCAAGTTCTGTTCGCAGCCGATTAGTACATCAATACTCGGTTGGTAAACGTTCTCACGATATTGTAGATGTCAATAAGTGTACAAAATTTTGTCCCTCTCAATCTCCCCATTCATGGTCCTTAGAACCGGTACTCGAAACATATATCCCATCGCATCTCGGTTGCAGCTCCTTGAGGTGCAATGAAGTGTGTCTTCGGAGCCGCATTGGATCGCCGACCCATATTCGTACGGAGTATGAAAACTGCCGAGAAGCTCTAACATATAACTCGTGCCTTAAAAGAAACTATGATATACTCGAGTGTAAAATTTTATGCCTGATCTCGATGCTGCGTTTGGACATGGTGAGCAACTGCTATGCCAAGCCATCTTTCACATCTGCTGGGCTCGAAGTTGGCTATTTCATGTTGGAACGAACGGTCGCATGACCTTGGAACAATGATTTGGTAGGGCAGAGATAACGTAAGATCAATTGATATGTTATAACGTTCACCGAAGCCGATCTGCCAATCAATAGTCTCGTGTCCTTCCCAAGGCTCTGGAGCAAGATAAATCAGCAGGCTGCCCCAGTCTATCCATGTGAAGTGACATAACAAACTCAGACGCGATGCAAGATATTGACGCTCTTATCGTCGGTGCAGGCTTTGGTGGGCTTTATCAGCTCTATAAGCTTCGCAAAGCAGGTTTCTCGGCTAGAATATTCGAGGCAGCCAGTAACATTGGTGGTGTTTGGCACTGGAATTGTTACCCTGGCGCACGGGTTGACTCGGAAGGCTCCATTTATCAGCTTTCGGTAGAGGATCTATGGAAGGATTGGAATTGGGAAGAGCGTTTTCCTGGTCGTGAAGAGTTGGTGAAATACTTTGATCACATGGAGAAGAAGCTCGATCTGAAGCGCGACATTTCCTTTGACACTCGCGTCGTCGCCGCCCATTTTGACACTTCAGTCGATCGTTGGGTCGTTTCAGCGAAGAATGGCCTCACCGCTCGTGCACGTTATCTCATTCTCTGCACAGGCTTTGCTTCAAAGCCTCTTTACCCCGATTTCAAGGGGCTCGACTCTTTCAAAGGCGTCATGCATCATACTTGCCGTTGGCCACAAGAAGGCATCGATCTATCTGGGAAGCGCGTTGGAGTCATCGGAACTGGCGCGAGTGGGGTCCAAGTCATCCAAGAAACTGGCCCAATCGCCAGCCACCTCACTGTGTTCCAACGTACTCCCAACCTTGCACTGCCGATGCGTCAGCGCAAGTTTGACGAAAAGGAACAGGCAGAGTTGAAAGAGCTATTACCCGTCATCTTACGACGACGTCCACAGACGTTCAGCGGATTTCATTACGATGTGATATACACCAACATGTATGACTCTAGCGAAGAGGAGCGGACTTTGCTGTATGAGGATATGTGGGCGAAGGGTGGATTTGGTCTATGGATTGGGATATACCTGACCGCGTATGTTGATGAGAAGGCCAACGAAGAGCTCTACGCGTTCTGGCGCAAGAAAGTGAGCGCGCGTATTCACGGCGCAGAGATGCAACGCAAGCTTGCACCCGAGAAGGCACCTCATCCTTACGGGACTAAACATCCCAGTCTGGAGCAGCGTTACTTTGAGGTGTACAACCAGCCGAACGTGACACTCGTAGATTTACAGGAGAACGCGATCGTCGAGGTCACACCTAAAGGAGTGAAGACCCAGGACGGGGTGGAGCACGAGCTGGATGTGCTGGTGCTCGCAACGGGCTACGACGCCATCACTGGTAGTATCGCAGACATGGATATAAAGGGGACTGATGGTACGCTCATTGGAGATAAGTGGGGGAAGCATTTATCAACATACCTCGGTTTGGCATCTGCCAACTATCCAAACATGTTCTTCCCTTACGGACCGCATGGTCCGACTGCTTTATGCAATGGTCCTACTTGCGTCGTGAGTGACATTTTCTCAATGGATTTTCCCTGCAAATTACAACAGCTTAGAAATTTCCCGTAGGAACTCCAATGCGACTGGATCACTGAATGCCTCAGTTACATGCGCGACCATAACCACACTCGCATCGACGCTGATCAGGGTGCAGAGGACGCGTGGGTGGCCCAAGTAAACCAAATCTTCTCCACAGCACTTTGGAGTCGCGCAAAGTCGTATTATACCGGCGCGAATGTGCCTGGAAAACGCGTTGAGGCACTCAGCTTCACAGGCGGGGTGGTGTTGTATAACAAAATGACTCGTGAATGTGCCGAAGCTGGGTATAAGGGATTTGTGCTTTCCAGCATAGACGGAGCTGATGGCAAGTGATAGCGTAGAGGTCTAAAAACAGACAAGGATGTAAAATCAGTGTACAATAGTTCGACGTCAGATACTCAATGGATGGACTTTGACAAGACATTTCGTTTTGACACAGATCCTGTCCGGATCTAGCAAGCCGCCTTTATCAATTAATAAATCCTCATTGCATCATTTAGCAAAATCCACATGACCAAACAAAAAAGAATAGCAAGAGTCTTCGATGTTAAGCAGCATCAAAGTCAATCTGAGTTGCCCCCATCCAATCATCAAGTAAACGTATACTTCATCCGATCGAACACGTTCCTGCAAATCATGACGTCAACCCAAAGCAGCAAAAAAAAAGTGTGGACCCGTAAAAAAAGAAACGCGACAAGGTAAAAAGAAAGAAAAAAAACGCACCAAGACCAAGAAGGAGGCTTGTGCACTTCATACCACGCACGCGTGAGTACACCATTCTCATCATGTTCTCTGAAGATCTTGATAATCTTAGGTGAGCGCCGTTTGCTATAAACATCACAATGGTCCAACTGTCGAAGGTTAGGACAACGCTCCACAAGCTCCATGATGACTTCGTGCATTTGCTCCTTGCACCCACCAACGGCGTTCCATAAGCCTTGACCTCGGAATACTTCGAGATTTGGGAATTTCGGGAGGAGGTCGAGCCATTGGGCCTATTTTTAATATTTAAATTTTTGTGTCAGCGAGAAAGCTCTAGTGAGAGGACTGGGCTGTAGATACGATAGATGAGGCGGGAAACACGTACAAGCTCGATCGGCATAAGATAGCCATCCTCGTTACTGTAAGAATCCGACATGGATAGCCAAGTTAGACGACCAAATCGTTCCGCTACGGCTTCGATGGTGTAGAGCTGGTCAAGTTCCGTCATGTATATCTTTTGCAGGTGAGCCGCATCGAGAGCCTGTGATGTATTGATACGCGCCGTGCTGTATCCGTGTATATGTAACCACTCGATAGGACGCGAGATCCCTGTCTCCTCGAGAGCGTCCATAAAGTAATCGTTTGATTCGATGTATTTGAGACGAGGGAGGAAGTTGGGTGGAAATGTTAGGGAATCGAACGGAATCCAGAACAGCTCTTCGATTGTTGGGTGATTGGATAAAAACTTAGTTGCAGATCTGAGGTATGTATGACCGTCACCACTGAACCCGGATGTCATGGGTAGCGTTAACTTCTTGAGGCGAGGGAGGTGGCATTGGTCCAGACCGGACAGTTCCATTGGTACATGAAGGATCTAGATTGCTGCGTCAGAACGAAAATTGAATATGTGCTTGTGAGGCGAAAGAAGAAATCACTTTGATATCCGGTGAACGCTGTAACATGCCAATCAAAGAAGGATAGTTTGACTTGTCCCAAGTGGCTCCATACAAAGACAACGATTCGAGGCCACCTAGTAAAAAGATCTAAAACAGATCGTTCAAAGTGAGACTCGCGACCAATGGTATGAGTAACATACAGGATAGGGTTCGCCCGTAATCCCGTATCCCCCACGAACCACAATCCCGCACCGCCCTCTAACCATGAAATGCCGCAATTCTGGTGCTTTACTCACCGCTGAGAGCACCATCTCTTCATGAACGGCATCCGTCGAAAGTCCTGCCTTTTGATCCGGCTCGTAGCTCCAAAAGAATGATCTAAGACGCTTCATGTGCCCAAGCGCTTTGCAGACGTTTTGTATCCTCTTCAGTTCATCAGTATGAGCATTAACGTTGATAAACGAAGGTGACATTGGTGTGATTGGCGATGTTGGCGATGTTGGCTGTGAAGGTAGTAACAGAGAAGGGTTAACGAGTGTAGAAGGGAAACGGTCGGCTGAGGTATAGTCTTCTCTTGAGCATAGACTAACATCTCGAACATTGCGCGCAAGATCGGAACGCAATGCAAGATGTTCCCACATGGCAGGTAGAGGAGCTCTGATACGGATGATGCGATACTCTGTATGCCATGGGATCGTGAGCTGTGCACATGCATGGGAAGCAAGGGCAAACGAGACAAGTTCGCGAGGCTCGTCGAGCTCTGAGAGGATATCGTCAATGATCTCTCTCGGAAGGCTGAGGAATGCTGCTGGAGATGCCTGTCTTTGTTCTTCCATGGCGTCTGCTCAGTGAGCGCCAGTGGCACCTTAGCCGAGTAACCGAGTTAGTCATGGTGAGTTAAAGTAAACAACAAAGCTCACGTGCTACAAAATATGTAAGTTATATGAGCGCTAAAGTAACGTTCAACGTTCAACTTTAGCTTAAACTCTGGCGATCGTCATGACCACTGTCGGAGGTTGGGAAACATGAGCCGCATGTAATGTATAAGCTACCTGTAAATTGTCTTGATAGTATTGGTAGCGCAGCACTAACACACCCCTTTCTCCGTACTTAAGATGATCTCCTCAACGTGATGCGTCTACCCGTATGGGACTGGCATGTTTACACCACACACGTTGTGCTGGTCCGAATGTCAATCGCTACATGATAATGGATCCTAGCGTATACGACAGGCGTTGTCGTCTCTTTTCCACGAACAGCTCCGTTCAGACTGATGTGGAATAAACTCGTATGTCTAATCCCCCCCACTTTTGTCAGAATTTGAGTTAAAATTTTGACCAGCGGTTTTGAAGAGGGTCCTGAACGTTCAAAAGAAATATTAAAATTGTCATTGAGAAGCGCCTTAATGATAGCAATTTGCTAGTCGATTATTGCTTAACCCATCACGATATTTTCGTGCTTGCAAGTGCTGCTCGTGTTCGCGCCTACATTCAATCTACCTACATCATCATAACCATGTTCGAATGGTTTATTGTGAACGACTGACGGAACTTGTTACCATCAAAACCCCTAGCGGATGGGTATAACCTTTTGAATGACGAGTATACATACACTCAAAGCAAGCAGAAAGCATATATTCTACATATAGGTGGTTTTACAATATCCATTGGTTTTACAGTGTGATTATATTGATTCTTTGCAAAGCGGACGAGGGCGCTCGTCCCTGCCATGTTTTGGGAACAACTTAAGAATTTTCACTCTTCAACCTTCCAGCCGGAGGGAGGAGAGACTTCATCTTCAATATCTGCGAGGTTCAGATGCTCTCGTCTTGCTATCTCCTGACGACACAACCACAAGTCAGCTTCACAAGTAACATGAGATTCACAACTAACTAGGGCATCATCTACCCTGTCCAATGCTTCTTCAACCGCTGGTTTTTTGACAGAAATATTATAATCTGTGATATAGCTCTACCGGCAAATTTTGTTGTAAGAAGCGAGGGATACGTCAAAACCGACTCAACTCACGACATAGAGCTGTTGCAGATTTGCTAGTTGGTCAATGCAACTCGAGATATCGGCTTGCGTTTCTTCGGACTCTTCCTGATCGAGGATATCGGCCATGGCACTCAGAGTTCTACAGTCGTTGAGCTTTGTGTAAACCCGCACGATGCACGACTTACTTTGCAGTCGTCTCAGCAATTTCATCACCCCTTGCAACAAGTTGTAGTTCAAGCGACGAAGACCCAATAGGTTCAGCCCATTTCGAAAGAAAGTAGATGCGTGCTGCTTTTGCGTTTATACGTGCAAGGTCTGCCTTTCGCGCTTGAGACATCTCATTGCCTATCGTGGCCTATCGATGCATTGATCATATGTTAATCAATTTAAAATCTTAGAGGCTGGACGGCACAAATGGGCTCACCTCCAATGTTATATCTGCACGAAGCCTTGAGCTTTCCAGATCGGAGGCAACCTCAGCGCTCATCAGAACAGTAACAGACCCGATTGCACTTTGAATCTGTTGGATAGCCCAAGCGGTATCCGTATCAAATTCCACCTCAGCAAAGGAGATGGATAATGAGCGCCCGAGAGATTGATGGGAAGTGGAAATTCGACCGTCTATATCCCATGACGAAAAAGGGAACTTGTGAACAGCGGACGGTGTGGTTGGTGATTCAGTCGCGACGGAAGGAGTGGCCAACGTCGTCGAGGGATCTACCGTGACTCCTAGTGCATTTGCATCCGCCCATCGACCCAGACTCTGGTACGTAAGAGCAAGATTCCTCTTGTTTTTGAGTGCGTCCGGATGATTAACGTCTCGCCTCCGCCCATACATTTCTAGCAGCGAGACCTGGAGTGCTTCGGCCTCCTCCCACCGGCCCTGAGCCTGGTACGTGAGAGCAAGATTTCCCATGCTCTTGAGGGTGTCCGGATGGTTGTCGCCCAGTCTCTGCTTGGACTTTTCCACTACTTCAACCTCAAGCATTTCAGCCTCCTTCCATCGGCCTTGGTTGCGGTACGTAGTGGCAAGGTTCCCGATACTCATCAGGGTGTCCGGATGATCCTCATTGAGTTTTTGCTTGCGCTTCTTTACCACCTCAGTTCCGAGCGCTTCGGCCTCCTTCCATCTGCCCTGGTCTTGGTACGTGCTCGCAAGATTGCGCATGCTTCGGAGAGTACTCGGGTGGTCGTCACCAAACTTCTGCTTGCTTTTTTCCATCACCACGACTTGGAGTGCCTCGGCTTCCTCCAATCTGCCCTGATTCCGGTACGTGCTCGCAAGATTACCCACGCTTATCAGGGTGTCTGGATAGTCGTCGCCGAGCTTGTGTTTGCGCTTCTCCATCACCACAAGTTCGAGCGCCTCAGCCTCCTCCCATCTGCCTTGACTCCAGTATGTAGCCGCGAGATTGGCCATGCCGGTCAGGGTGTCCGGATGGTCTTCACCAAGTTTCGCTTTCCTCTTGTTCATAACTACAACTTCGAGCGCCTCAGCCTCCTCCCACCTGCCTTGACTCTGGTACGTATCCGCAAGGTTGGCCATGCTAGTCAGGGTGCCCGGATGGTCTTCACCAAGTTTCGCTTTGCTCTTATTCATAACTACAACTTCGAGCGCCTCAGCCTCCTCCCATCTGCCCTGATTCCGGTACGTAGCCGCAAGATTGTCCATGCTGATCAGGGTGTCCGGATGGTCTTCACCAAGTTTCGCTTTGCTCCTATCCATCACCAGAACTTCGAGCGCCTCAGCCTCCTCCCATCTGCCCTGATTCCGGTACGTAGCCGCAAGATTCGCTATGCTAATTTGGGTTTCCGGATGGTCTTCGCCAAGTTTCGCTTTGCTCTTATTCATAACTACAACTTCGAGCGCCTCAGCCTCCTCCCATCTGCCCTGATTCCGGTACGTAGCCGCAAGATTCGCTATGCTAATTTGGGTTTCCGGATGGTCTTCGCCAAGTTTCGCTTTCCTCTTGTTCATAACTACAACTTCGAGCGCCTCAGCCTCGTCCCATCTGCCCTGATTCAGGTACGTAGCTGCAAGATTGGCCATGCTACTTAAGGTGTCCGGGTGGTCTTCACCAAGCTTCCGCTTGCACTTATTCATCACCAGAACCTCGAGTGCCTCAGCCTCCTCCCATCTGCCCTGATTCCGGTACGTAGCCGCAAGATTGGCCATGCTAGTCAGGGTGTCCGGATGATCTTCACCAAGTTTCTGCTTGCGCTTCTCGTTCACCAGAACTTCGAGTGCCTCAGCCTCCTCCCATCTGCCCTGATTCCGGTACGTAGCCGCAAGATTGGCCATGCTGGTCAGGGTGCCCGGATGGTCTTCACCAAGTTTCGCTTTCCTCTTATTCATAACTACAACTTCGAGCGCCTCAGCCTCCTTCCATCTCCCCTGAATCCGGTACGTAGCCGCAAGATTGGCCATGCTATTTAGGGTGTCCGGGTGGTCTTCACCAAGTTTCGCTTTGCTCTCATTCATAACTACAACTTCGAGCGCCTCAGCCTCCTCCCACCTGCCTTGACTCCGGTACGTAGCCGCAAGATTGGCCATGCTAGTCAGGGTGTCCGGATGGTCTTCACCAAGTTTCGCTTTCCTCTTGTTCATAACTATAACTTCGAGCACCTCCGCCTCCTTCCATCTGCCCTGGTTCTGGTACGTTCTCGCAAGATTAGCCATGCTTTTCAAAGTGTCTGGATGGTCTTCGCCGAGTATCTGCTCGCGCTTTTCCATTACCACAACTTCGAGGGCCTCCGCCTCCTTCCATTTGCCCTGATTCCGGTATGTACTCGCAAGATTGGCCACACTTGTTAGGGTGTCTGGATGATCATCGCCAAGTTTCTCCTTGCGCTTCTTCATCACCACCACTTCGAGTGCCTCAGCCTCCTCCCATCTGCCCTGGAACCAGTACGACCTCGCAAGATTGTCCATAGTTCTCAAAGTGTCCGGATGCTCATCGCCGAGTATCTGCTTGCGCTTTTCCATTACAACAGCTGCGAGCCCTTCAGCCTCCTCCCATCGGCCCTGATCTTGGTACATCCGAGCAAGACTGTCCATGCTTGTCAGGGTGTCGGGGTGATCGTCACCAAGTTTCCGCTTGCGATTCTCCATCACCACAATTTCGAGCTCCTCAGCCTCATCCCATCTACCCTGTTTCTGATACGTGCTCGCAAGATTGCCCAAGCTGATGAGGGTGTCCAGATGGTCTTCACCCAGTTCCCGCTTTCGTCTCTCCATAACGATAACCCCAAGTGACTCTGCCTCTTTCCAGTAGCCATGATTCGAATACGTAGACATTATGCACGTTGCGACCGTTGTATTGATTTCATGTGATGCGAGTAGCGTCATAGTGCTGAAAATATGTCGTAAAATCTTGCGCTGATATATGTAGCCGTCGGTATCGAATTGTATCGATAGAGCAATGATACTGAGAACCTGGCCAGGTCTGACATGATGGTGGCCCTCTAGAGTAGTACGAACCCAGTGTTGTACCAACGGATGAATACTGTAGGAATCATTGCGATCGTCAAATTCGATGAGGGAATACGACGAAAGTGAAGCTACGACTGGTCGAAAAACCCACTCATCCCACCCTACATCTTGTTTCCCAAGTAGCCTCAGCAATCTTTCCACGCCGCTCTGTAGTTCAGGGTCTTCCAGATCCAAGTCGTTCAGAGCTGCCCTTCTGAACATGTCCTCTGGGATTTCGTCACGATTAAGTAAAGAACAGATTTGCAAAAAAGCGCGGGCCGACTCGTCAAGTTGGTCATAGCTTAGTCTCCATGTAGCGTATATTGTAGGATCGTCGCCTGAGACATCGCTGTGCTGCAGCAGAACGTCACGTTGACTTGTAAGAAGATCTCGATAACGATACAACGAAATCGAATGAGATCGAACGTATAACCCGGCCTGTGCAACAGCCAATGCAAAGCAGTTGAGTTCCTGCTGTTATGCTCTCGTCCATTATTGAATTTTAAAGATTCAGAATTTCAAACGAACCACTACTATCAGCTGTGCTATGCCCTCATTTGCAACGTCGCGCTTATTCCCTGACAAATGAAGGAACAAATCTATCGCATCATCTGGATCCATTCCTGTGACTTGCACGTCCGAATCATCACCCACGGCGTACTGGAGAATTGCCCGGTTACGTGTTGTGATCAGGATATTGCCATGTTGGCATTGAGGAAAGAACCGTGAAATATTTAGCCGCACATCATCAACATTATCAAAGAAGAGCAGCCAATTTCTGTTGGGTTGCCTTGCGAGCCAATCTAAGCTCGCACTTGCAGATTTCTCAACGCCCTCCGGAGTGATATCGTTCAGGGATGATATGATAGTCTGCTCACTACTGGCGTCGATGTAAAAAATGTCAGCAAAACTGGAGATTTCATGTGAGTCGGTTTCACTTGACATGGCGTCAGCCTTACTGTGCGAGTGTTTCGGATTCTTCCCAAAACTTAAGTGCCAGCTGGGTTTTCCCAGCCCCACCTAGGCCGTGTAATACGAAGACACGCTGAGAATTGTTTTCTGAGCGGAAGTAGAGATGCATTTTGTCGAGGATACTCCTGCGACCTGTGAATGACGAGACAGGGTAACGACGCTTTCGCGCATCGACAGTGCGTTGGGGTGAGAGTGAAGACATGGTTGGGATGGGAGAATCAATCACTTGAGCGATGCGTTGTGGAAAAGCGCAACCTGTTTACCTACGCTATTTCGGGAGCAACCGAGAACTTTGTTATTGACTTTCTCAGGCTCCGAAAAGGTAAGTATATATATACTCAGCGCTTGTCGTGTCAGGAGTCAGTCAATCCGGCTCTGACGCAAGCAAACAACATGAAACAAGAACAGTTGAGTCTTTGATCATGAGATGTACATCAACGCGCATCACAGCATGATATCGATAACAGAAACGTGGGCAACCGCGAACCGAGCACACCAACCCAATCAAGTAAACGTGAACTTCATCCTGTCAAACACATTCCTGGGAGTATTACATGAGATATGACCAATAAGAATGTAGCAGTAAGACCACACCTAGGAGGAGGATCCTGCACCTCGTGCCATACACGAGTCAACATACCATATTCATCATAATCCCTATAGATCTCGATAATCTTGCGCGAGCCTCGTTTGCTGTCAATTTCACAATGGTCCAATCGGCGAAGCTTAGGACAGCGCTCAGCGAGCTCCATAATGGCCTCATGCATCCGGTCCTGATCCATGTCGACAGCTTTCCACAGGCCTTGGCCTCGAAACACTTCAAGGTTGATAAACCTCGGGAGGAGATTAAACCACTCCGCCTTTTTACGCCAGAGATCCGATTGAGACAGCTTCGCTGAAAGGGAAGATGCAGATACAGACGTACAAGCTTGATTATAGAGAAGTCTCCGTTGTTACTCCTGAAGCTATCTGGCATAGATAGCCAAGTTACCTGCGCGAATCTATCTGCTATGGCTTCGATAGTATCGAGAGAATTCACGGTTTCCATGAAAATTCGTTGCAAGCTGGACGCACTGAGAGCCGGTGATGTACATATGCGCGCCGTGCCATATCCGCGTATATGTAACCATTCTATGGGACGCACGATTTTCATCCGTTCTAGAGCATTCATAAAATGAACGTTTGATTCGATGTGCTTGAGATGAGGAAGAAAGTCAGGTGGAAATGTGAGTGTGTTGAAAGGTATCCAGAATAGCTCTTCAATAGTTGGGTGGTTTGCTAGAAACTTGGTTGCCAATGTTAGGTATGCATGGCCGCCACTGCTGAACCTGGATGTCATGGGCAGCGCTAGCTTCTTGAGGCAAGGGAAGTGGCACTGATCAAGACCAGATAATTCCATCGGTACATGTAAAACCTGATAACTGGATCAGACGGGAGTTGAAAGCGCTGATGGGTCAAACCTTTTACCTGGATGTCCAGTGAACGTTGTAACATACCAACCAACGAAGGATAATTTGACTTGTCCCAAATGACTTCATGCAAAGACAACGATTCCAAACCGCCTATTGATAAGAGCTAACAAAATCAATCTCCTAAGAACATCGGCATGTCCCAAAATGAATAAAAAGAATAACGTACGGGATAGGGTACCTTTGTGATCCCATTACCATGGCGCACATGCTTCCCGCACTGTCCCCTGATCATCAGATGCCGTAACGCTGGCGCTTTGCTGACAGCCTCAAGCACCATCTCTTCATGGATGGGATTTGGGACAATTCCCGCCTTTGGATCTGGCTCATAACTCCAGAAGAATGACCTCAAGCGTTTCATATTCCCGAGCGCTTTGCAGATGTCTCTTATCCGCGTTAATTCATTGACGTTGTTGGGATCACCTGAAGATGACAAATTTATAGGTAATTCATTTAGCGAGTTAGGCAACAGAGAAGGATTGACGAGTGTAGAAGGGAAACGGTCGGGTGAGGTGTAATCTTCTCGCGAGCATAGACTAACGTCTCGGACATTGCGCGTGAGATCCGAGCGCAATGCAAGATGATTCCACATGGCAGGTAAAGGAGCTCTGATACGTATGATGCGATACTCTGTATGCCATGGGATCGTGAACCGTGCACATGCATGAGAAGCAAGTGCAAACGAGACAAGTTCGCGAGGCTCGTCGAGCTCTGAGAGAATATCGTCAATAATTTCTCTCGGAAGATTGAGGAATTTTCCTAAAGATCCGTGTCTGCGTTCTTCCATGGCGAGAGCTGGTCGTAACATGGATGACTGATGCTGAGCGTGATAAGTCAAAGAAAACAGCTCACGTGCTCCACACACCAATATAGCTTTCCAGGTTTCACAGCAGCCGTAACGACGACACTTCAATGTGTTAATCTCTGCCATCACCGGCCTTTCTAGAGTGGCTCCAAGACTAGCTTTCACTCACTAATTCCAGAACTTTTGTATAGAAGTAAACGAAATGCAGCATTCGTGGATAAGAGGAGCTACTCATTCCTTGGGAATCACGCGTTCACGGGCCGGCTGATGATGATCCGAGAAGATCAAGAATAGGACTGTTTCCCATCCTATTGGTGGCTTCTTAATCACGCTTGAGCCGTGTGCGCCTAAAGGGACACATAAAAGGCGTTCAACCTCTATAAATTGGTGGACATACATGTGGCCTGGCAAATCTATTCTTCATGCCTTTCCTGGATCGCAGCGAACCAAACACTAGAGACTGGGGCGGAATGTTCGACTCAGGAAGGAAATGCCATGTCACGAAGTCGTTCAAAGATCAAGAAATGCACATGATTGCGGGTGTTTTCACTCATCGGGACATAGTATATGCGACATATCACAACCTGGCAAGCGCGAAGCGATTTCGGCGATCTCGACCATTTCGACCTTCTCCAGACCGACATGATTTAGCTCGAGTCGTAAGCTACCAATCTTGGCGTCGAGAAGCTGTTTTTGAGACAGAAGCCGTTCTTTGTCCGAGATCATCTATCACAACAACCGACCACCGCGTCTATTGGTTAAGGAGGGACAGTATCCAACCTCGCTTACCAAAATCAATCCCACGATGAGCTCGCCATGGATGCAATCTCCTGTTGCCAGCAGCTGCTGTAATGGGCGATGCTGTCCGTTGCTCATGTGTCAAGCTTGTTCCATCTTTGCACTCGAGCTATTGATCATTCAAAGAATTATTCATCTAGAGGCGCTTCATGAGCTTAAAGTGGGGCCACCCTAAGCACACAGCCAGATCCATCATATGACCACCGCCCAGGCTGCTCGGTTCGCTTGATCTTTCCAACTATAGATTCGATGTCCATCACGTCCCTTCAGCCTGGCTTCGAAATTTCTCACAACTTCAGGCTCTGGACCACCACGTTAGTCATGAGCTCGAGTATCCCTATTCCCTTACTTGTACAAGCTGAGGACGTTTCGCGCCAAAGTGCGTTTCTATTTAAGCGCAATTGCTCTATAACCAATAGTAACAACCTCTTAGGGCCGATCTGGGATAGTCCACCCCATGGGAATATGGATTTGGAGCTGAGTTCGGTTGCTTACATGCGGCCTAAAGATCCAGGGCAGGAGGATTTGCTTTATTGCGCCATCCTTCTTAAACTCGAATTCAACATTGCGATAAGCAACGCTCTTGGTCCGTTTTGTTCGCTTGAAACTTACTGTGCAAGCAGAGAAGGCTGATACTGCCATAGACAGTGCTTTGATCCCGTTGAGAATCGAACTAAAACCATTACCTGACCATACCCCCCTTTCGGGAAGACAGCCTCCTGACGATCTTTTTGTTTCTCTGTATTTTCCAAGACAAGAAGAGAAGGTCGTAATGGGTGTAAAGCGCACGCGTGCTGGTGTTACAGTTGGTAGTCCGCAGGCAATACCTATTCCGGCGCTCCCTTTAGTTGATCTCCCTATTCCATATATTGAGTGGCAGAAAACGTCGAAGTACGACAAACCCCTCATGATAAAGCGCACCGGCTTCCACCCCTCATCTCGTGATCAACCACATTCCTTCGATTTAACGTGGTAAGTCTCATCTTGCAAATGTTGGATACGAACATGATGTAGCTGTTAAAGGAAATTCACAAACGAAGGCGGATATTCCTACCCCAGCTCCCATTACCTCGTTGTTTTGTCCAAATGCAGATCCACGCCAAAGATGGACCCGTTTCCATTTCAGCTAATCGTCAAATTTTTGCCCACTGCTCAATACAGAACAGGCTTCTCCCGTCTATACAGACCAGTGAAGGATAATCAGAATTGGTTCTTCACGATTGCCGGACATCACGAGCCGGAAACCATCGATGAAATTCTGAAGGTCTATCATGCAAAAAGAGACCACGCATTTCATCATTTCACTCTTCTGCATGTCGCAGATCCGTCAAAATGTCCAGAATGTCGCCTTACATCACATTGACAACAATATTACTTGGGGGGACGGGGGACGGGGGCCAACGTCAATGGATATCCGGTTAGTTCGGCTGCTCTAGTCCGCACTATATAACAGGTGTTCTAGTAACGATGAGCATGTCATTAGCCACACTTTTGAATTCCAACAGCATGTTATTGCACAACTGAGCCATCGACCTCTATTAGTGTGTTTCAATGAAACGATGTCGAACCCTTTCCGGCAAGATCGTTACGCAATATGTCAGTCTACTTGTCAAGACATCTCCGCGATGTCCATCCGAATTCTTTCCAATATTACGTTGGAAGTTTCACTGGTTTCTTCCAACTGAAGTGGTGGGGGATCCCTGGTCCCAATGATACACCCACCCTCGCCTTCTTGGTCTAGGCGACAAGCGGTCGAGGCCCTATCCTCAACCTAAAAGGTCCATGCGAAAGAGGCATCGCCGTCATGCTACTAGTAGAACCAAACGCATCTAACATTATCGTCTCTTGGCTCGATATCTTTAGTTCCGGTCCGCAGAGCACTT
>JABCKL010000028.1:0-59174 GCA_018851305.1 Calocybe cyanea
ATAATCCAGTTTGTCAGCGGAATTATCATTTTGATGCTGATACGCGAATGCCTAAGAATCATAGAAACTAAAGAATTGGTATTTATTATAATATTGTCTGACAATGGATTTCCATTTACGGAGTACAATCTCTTCGTGCTGTGCAGCCCACCATTGATAAGACCTTCCCAATGCTCCCGAGGATATATAGTGGCACCACAATTATACTCACTATCCGTCACATTATGTCATTAAGAGCAGTATCCAGAAAGACAGGGTTTTCCCTGCTCCTGCTGGGGCACAACCAATGTCATCTTTGCTAGAATAGAGAGCTCGAGCAGTCTCAATCTGAAAATGGCAAGGTCACTTGCCAAATTTCTCTTCAACAAGTGTTGGTTGGGCATGTCTTAGAAAGGAACACATGTCATAGATTCATACAATCAATTTACAAAACTTGGCTAAGTAACTCTTAATCCAGACTCCTAAAACCATTCGCTGCTGCGCTCAAGCCCCCCTTCAAAATGGAAATCTATTGTCAGACAATATTATAATAAATACAAATTCTTTAGTTTCTATGATTCTTAGGCATTCGCATATCAGCATCAAAATGATAATTCCGCTGACAAACTGGATTATTTGCCAGCCCTGTGCTCGTCGTGTCGTTAGATTACGTTGTTTGGCTTGTCCAAACAATCCCGTAGGGCGATAAGATAACGACTTCGAGTGAGCGCAGGGCGGGGGTGGTTTAGGAGCCTGATTGCTGTGTAGTAACTGAGTTTGAAAAACAATACCCTGTCATTGGGACAAGTTTTTCAATAATACATTATATATACTGTTCCAAAACACAAAGTGTCGAGAGCCAAACAAAGATTTACTGCATCTACCTTGAGGCTTGAACTATCACACCGCTGCGCAATGTGTAAAATGAGAGATGATTAATTCTGTTGATAGGTAAATTGCGAGAGAGTGGGGACGGCAGCCCCGGATGCCAAGGAGTCACTGGAGTGCACCACCTAAAGTTCACTGTAACGGATGAGGGGGAGCTTAAGGACGAAATTGCAGCAAAAGTAAAGGAGGGAGAAAGGAGGTTTGAGCGACGCAGCGAACTAATAGGAAGGCTAAAGTCAAAAGTCTAAGAAAGGAAACGGAGCATTAAGGTCACGTGTATGCTATTTGGCATATTCATTCAAGTCAAATGTCGTCGCTGGGCGTGCACCACCTTGAAAATGGGAACTGCGCGGTTTCGTCGCGGTTTCTACTTGATTCAGCATAAACTCCTGGCGGAAAAGGTGAAAGCCAATCAGAACACCGTCTACAGTTTGAAGTGCTACCAGGCACCCATGCTAACACGATTGCATACCATGCCATAAGCGTTAGATCTTTAGCTGGGGGAGCAATTCTCGCCGATTTTTACCATTGGAATGCTGTTGAGTTACATGCGTTGGTATGACTGGTAACATCCTCGCCTAGTTTCGGAGTCTATCGTAGTTCGCGTTCGGCTTGACAAGTTCCGACTCTCAAGACACGATGCTTGCCAGACATATGCGTCTGAGACTTCACGAAACTACCACCATCGCAGATTCCGTACGTTCGGCGCCCAGCTTCAACCCACACGCTAACTGTCTTTGCTACTCGAGTAATCTTCGGCATATTTGAATAGGAAGATATACCTGGTGTGGCTTTCTTGGCCTTGTTATATGGGTTCACGCTGGATCTTGTCGGTTATGTACTCTCTTGCATTTTGAGTAAATTTACTTGGCTGGCAGCTATTGATTCGACAATTCCAATGCAAGTTGTTCTTAAACGCAATCTATTGGAGTTATCTGAGGATTGGTTAACGCCTCAAATATCTGCTCGTTTGAAGACTCTCCAGGTACATCAACTTAGAGGAATCGTGCGGGCCGAAAAGTTGATACGGTAGCAGGCCAGATATATTTTGTGGGGTGAGTAATTTCATACATGTGTTGGCGACAATGCTTGTTTAACTAGTTCACAGGCAGGTTGCAAGCACGATTTGGAGTGCATGCTTCTGGCCTTGACGCTAAAACAGATGAAGAAGTCCAGGATGCCGTTCCTTGTCTACTCCCATCGTCCCTGTCTCTGACTATGTTTCTGGTACAGTTTCATCAATTGAATCCAAACTGTTCGATTGCTAGGACCCATCACGTGGAGCTGCCACTCAATCCTAGTAACTTCATGAGAGTATTAACATCAAGACCCTCAGGTAGACCGCACAGTTTTCTCGTACTCACGAGGGCTCGTTCAACATGCGTTTTCGTCGAAACGTTAACAAAGTAGAGAACAGTTGAGTAGATCATTCGAGATGCTCAAGTTATACAAAAAAGGGTGAACTCTCACGACAAAATATAGATGTTACATCGCTACAATCACCAGAATGGCCAGCCAATGGCCATTCGCAGTAGAGAAACATGACAGATTCAGGCTGTCTTTGGGAAAAGGTGAATCACAACGTCAGGCTTTCCGCGAGGGTCCAAATCGCGAAAGTATCCTAGGATAAATTGTCGGCATGATTGTGCGAACTGTTGGGGAAAGTCACTCACGGGGACTAGAGTAATACCATACCACGCAACCCTGAACAAATTGTTCCAACGCAGTGATGTACTTGTTCAGAGCAGGATCCACCTCAGGACCGAATGAAGGCATGTGTTTCTTCAGCTCGACATAATCGTTGACACGCTTCTGAATCATTCCAGTCAAAAGGTTCACGGCTCCCTGAAGGTCGAGATTGTATGCATGTTGAAGCACGCAGACGAGATTCTGGTAGTCGCCGTCTGCTTGCTCCTTCTGAAGTGGGTATCATTTAAAATTACACCAGTGAACTGACGAATCGGCGCCGACTTACATTGAAAGAGCAAAGATCCTGAAAAATGAGATTCACAGGTCGACTTTGCACGGAAACTACAGCACTCAATATCCACTTACGTTAGGCCAAGTCATTATGTCAGAAGTCGCCTGAGACATTCTGATAATGATTGGGTGCTCCCATACGTGCATCGGAATAGAGAGATCCAAAGAGTACTCCACCATAGCTGCAACAGATAACAGTCATTGGGGGAAAGGAAAAAGGAAAGACGCCTTTTTACCTTCCACCATAGCTGCTCCAATTGTGCAGCGCCGCATAAGGATAAACTCCTCTACAGGAGGGATTCTTTCACCATTTCTGTTGGAAGATTGTTGCACCTGTGATGCGCTCCAATCCAGGAAGGCCTGTTTAAACCTGAAAAACTCAGGACCCAAGAATACGGTACACACGCGTGTTATACCTGCTATACATGCTGGGTCTGTTGGTGGACCTCAGGCGACGGAGCAGACTGTAATAACCATAAGTTTCTTCTACGAAAACCTCGATACCATTGCACTTACTCCCAGAGCATCGCAGCATATGGGTAGTCAGGCTTCGGTGCGCTATCGTTGTGTAAAATGTTAAGGGATACGTCGTGTCCTGATTGAACTTTCTCTGGCTTAGCTTGGAACTCCCCCTCATCGGAAAGGTCATCGGTCTGAAGAAATACCGTAAGAAAGCATTACTCAAAAAGTGGACGACTTACCGAAAATGCCCAAAGGAAAAAGGCTAGACATGTCGTAAGGTGCCCCAAGTCTGCGTCAGGGAAACTCGACGCGGCGAACAGGTCGAACTTCCCATCGTCGAGGAACTTTTTATTTTTGTCATACATTTCGAACCTACGCGGTGCGACCTTGTCAAAATTTGATTCTGGCAACGATCTGTAGCCTGCTCACGTACTGTTTGAACCACTTGAGAACGGCGTCGCAGGCTTGCGTACGATGAGCATTTTCTTTCAGCTCGAAAACAGCGGCTGTGATATCACAGATATTTTGGAGCACGAAAGATGTAGGGTGATAGAAAATAACCATTGTGGCCAACACCAATCGCTCAGGTAGACATTTACTTTATATGCTTGTCAATTTTTAATGCTCAAAACGACTAGCCTCTGGTAGCCCAAGAGAGTCCAATAATGATCATCTCGCTCATCGGGACTGAGTATGTTGCGCGGTCAACTCCGAATAGCAGGTGTCTGCCTAAGGTATGACGCGAGAGTACTCGCTCAGATCGGGCCGAAGTCGACAACACGGAACTTCTCTGTTCCGGAATACCCAAAACAGTCTACAATTAAGACGCTAGGCGCGCGCAAGATAACACGGCATGACCGATGGCCCACGAGCAGTTGAGCGGGAAACGTAAGAGCAGCCGCCCGCAATTAACATGCCTACGGTTGTCCATCTTGATTAAGTCTATTTTTCTCAGGATTTGCCAGTATTTGCACATCCCCCGGCCGATACCTAGGGTTCTGCACAATCTTGACTATAGGTGGAATTTTGCATCGTCAATGAGGCGAGACAAATTGACCTGTCTTCCCCTTTGGATGGAACTGATACAGTCTATCGACCAAGTGATAAAAGTTCCTTTGCAGTGACTACCGGCTCAGACCATTGGGGCTGGTGAGGAGCGCGGAGGATGTTCGAAAAGAACGAGGATGCAGGCATAGATCACATCCCTCGAGTCATGGAAGATGTGTTCGATCTGGTACTCCCGAAACCGGACCGGTTAGCTGAGGTGGCGCTCATCGTTGACGCTTATGGGAGTGCTCTCGACTTTTCGCTCTCGAAATGTCGAATTGTCGCTATGCGAACGACCCGCGGAGTCGGTTCGGCTGAATTGGGTGTTATTGGAGGGTACTTATTCCCGAGCTCGTCATATAACCAGCGTAAGTCTGTAACCCAGATTACTCTTACGATTGTGATGCTAATCCCATTGAAAAGTCGCGCCATCTTAATAATCGAACAGTGGTCACTTCAGCCGGCCCAACTAAAATTGGTTTGCCATGCAGAATCGCCGCGGTTATAGGTGCCTCCGTCGGCAGACGCACGCAAGTCCTATCTTCTTGCCCCTGTGGCAATTTTTTGAAGCTAATGCACCGACGAACGAATTTGGCGTCTGTACGCTTGACTTGCCTGGAGAAATGCGGTCACCTGAATTCGGAGTAAATGGAGCATTCTTTGCTTGTCTACGGACCCACGGCCAAGCTAGACCATCGCTCTAGGTGTCTCATTCACTTTTAGTCAAGGTATATTTCTAGGAACTGCAATCATATCTACCTACTGTTGGTAGCTTTATTATGAAATTGGAGAATCGCCGTTTCGTCGCTCAGGTCCGAATCGATGGAGTAGGTATGTTTATTTGATTCTCAACGGTCAATACAACGTAACGGTCAATTCTACTTAGGAATTTGCGTCTCGCCTAATGCGGAATAAATTTCTATGACTCGTCTTCGAGTTTGAATTTTATTGACTACCGGAAAATATGATCCCAAAAATATCACCGCTGATAAGTATCAGGCATCTTACACAATCAAAGAAATGTTTCCATCCTCTCATGAACTGACTAGACCGCTCAGTATACTTATTCTGTCGGCGTCCGGTTCAGGGAACCATGTCCTACCCGAAGGGTGGCTCGAACAGCCGACCGTATACATGGCCAGAGAAAAACGGTGGAACGATGAAACTACTCAACTTAATCAGAGGATTGCCGGTAAAACTTGATACCCGGATTACGAAGAGCGATATGATGAATAACGAAAAGTGGTTTGACAGTTAATGGCATTGCCTTCATCGCCTGCCTTCGTAGTGCGCGGCGATGTCAAGATGTCAGAGCAGAAAAGGTCCACTGTGTTTGTGTTGAATCGATTCCACCGTTGTCGTTTCTCCTGCTTTTTCTACAGGCGACTAGGCATGAAATAGAGGTCGAGTATATCGACTTTTAGAAAGCCCCTGTGCCTGCCCTCAAAACGTTGGCTTTCAAGCTTGTGGAACGTAAGCCTAGGATAGGGAGGCCCTGCCCCTGTCTTTAGCCTTTTTTTAAACATTAAAAGTTCAGAATAAACGGGTGATACGAGAATTGGTATGCGCGAAAATACGTAGTTCCAGACCAAAACTTATTGCTAGTGTGCACTAGACATTGTAAAGCAAGGTCGAAAAAGAGGCAGCCTTCATCACACGGATCATCAGTCCTGGTTATCCTCAATCCGTGCTCGCTCCTCAACCAAAGCGCAATACCTGCCGACTTTTTCGCCGTAGATATGATCGTGCCTTTGAAGATCTAGAACAAATAAATTCAGCCGAGGAGGCCGAGTCGCCACACTGTCGCCACCGATGCAGCCCGCTATTTGATCAATGGATATTCCCGGTGGTGGCGGATGGCTCAGTTCACGCGTTGGCAAGGCGAGAAGTTAGGTGGCAGCCAACCCAAACCGTATCCAAAATGGGCTCACAGTATATGAAGGCGAACCTATTCAAGCCATTGCTGTAGGGCTCGAAGCAATCAACTACTGCAGCCATCAATGACTATCCCATATCCGCCCTCGTCAGTCACTACCTCTCTGGTTTTTTCCTCCCCTCCTACTGACGGCTCACGCGCCTATGAGAGCATGAATATCGACCCAACGACCGGGCAGCGGGCCATAAACTACACACGGGAAAAGAAGGAGGTTGTCATCGAGAATTTGCGTGGCCAAGAAGATAATCTCACGCTTGACACTGCCGGATTCCAACTCGTATCTCGATCGGCAAAGCATACAACGTTTACAGATGACGCCGAAATTGAGCGCGACTATTTTGCAGAGAGCGCTGAGCTCATTAAAGAAGTTACCGGAGCTACACGGGTTGTGTTTTTCGACCACAGTTAGCACATCTCATATCTCGGGAGTCTGAACGCGTTAACGCGATGCGGTTTTTTTAGCGATTCGTCGCAGACGCCCAGGCATTATTGAAGACACGCCCCAAAATCGTCAGCCTGTCTCTCATGCCCACATCGATCAAACGAAGAAATCGTCCATCGCACGCGTTCACCGACATCTCCCGCCGGACGAGATACCAGCCTTGCTCAAGCGCCGTTTCCAGATCGTGAATCTTTGGCGTCCCATTTCTCATCCCGCAGTCGACTGGCCTCTTGGTCTGTGTGATTACAGGAGCGTGGATCCCAAAAGTGATCCACTTCCTGTTACTATCATCCTTCCAAACCGAGAGACTGAAGCGTTTGAACTCAAGCACAATCCTAACCAGAAATGGGGATACTTCCACGGATTGAAACCTGAGGAGGCGATACTTCTGAAATGGTTAGACACGATAGGTACTCTGCGTTAAGCGTATTGCTAACAAGGACGATCCTCCTTTTGATGTAGCTTTGACTCAATCCAGGACGGTAGTGTTGCCGTCTTCGCCCCTCATACTGGGTTCGAAGACCCTTCGACACCAGCGGGAAGTCCCTATCGAGAATCTATCGAGCTCAGAGCACTCGTATTTTATTAGCATTTTGCGCAACGGTTTACGTAGTAAGCTTTAAATGCTGTAAGCAAAGCCCACCTTTATATTGAATAACGACATAGTAATAAATTGTTCCATGCCCATGAATGTTTCAAACGAGCGGCACTAGAATCGCTTGGTGGACCAATGTCAGTTACCCGAAATGCATGTTGTACTGTGGAAAGGACTCCTGGCTTCCAATTCGCGAGCTTCAGCCACACCGAAGTAATTGAGTCCGCAAATCGAAAAGAGCAATTTTAGGGAACTCTTGCGCCTTCGTTGGGAAGCAAAGCTGTCTCTAAGTGGCTTGTTGAGATTATTATGGGCATGGCATGAAGAAGGGTTAGGATGTTTTATAAATCCGCCGCGGCTTTGACCTATAGTAGCCCTCTTTCTATGTTTAATTGTGCCCGGTAGGTGGCTCTTGACTTACTCCCTTCGACTTGAGTCATAATGTTCATACCGGCCATGCTTTCGAGAAGTCATATCGTGTCCTCCGCGGCATTGTATTTATTGCCATTGGTATCATCCCTTCTGCAGAAAGCTTACTGTATGTGGCATGGTCCTCACCTGCTATAAAATTTACGGACCCTTCTTCGAAGTCAAACAGAGGTCCTTCCGTTAACCATGTAGATTTGCGAGAGAGGTGTTAGCTAGGCTTCTGTAGGCTTTTGATTTTACACAAGTCTAATAAGGCGTGCTTTAGGTATAAAACCACGTTATCGAGGAACCCATCAAAGATTTTCGCATTTTAGCCAAAGAAGTGTTGTTTTGGACCTCCTTGAAAAGTAAACAGCTTTTAGCTGGGGATTGACGTGAACGTACCATTCATATCTATAAGCAGGTCATCCCGACGTGCGCCACGATTGAAACCCTCTTGATATAGCCTAGGTGATGCATTTGACTTCATTATCTTCATCATAACCCGTGATGATCATTTCATTTCGATACTAGTATAGTGGATCATCGTACTCATATGGTTGGGCGAAACGGGTTACATTAGAATCGGATACCTAGAATTTAACATGAAAGGAGGTCTATACATTTGGTTCAACATTTTTTTTCGTCTCAGATAGATTTACTTTTGTACACAAGAACATACGCAGAAGAGTCTTCGCCTGTCATCGATAAAAGCGAATCAGGTTTGAGAGTTTCATAAATGAGGTAGATACAGACCTCCACCCTCAAGCGTAGCAAGTTTCTCCTTAGGAAACACAGAGACCTTGTCATCGTCAAACTTATACCAGTCTTCGTCGCCTTCGTCAAGTTCAATAGGTGCAGAGGCGGAGGGTGGACTGATGCCTGAACTAGTCGCACCAGCTGGCGATGGGAGTGACTTGGATGCGTGAAATACGCTCTTTTTAACAAATCCAATGTAGTGGCCTGCATCCGCTGCTGGGCCTTTGTGCGTTACAATGGCTAAGAGGTGTTGTCAATTTCTGAGATCGAATTCCAGAAGACAACGATGCGGGTAAAAGAGACGTACCGACAAGATCATAGAGTCCGGTTGTGCTAGAGCCAATATCCCGCCTTACTCCTTCGTCGACTAAGGCCTCAAATTCCTCCTTCTCCTTTGATCTATATACGCTTTCGTCCTCTAGCTCTCCACTCGCAATCTGTTTGCCCTTTTCAACTACTGCCTCTGTCGTAGGGGATTCAGTAGGGACAACACCCGTGGCGTCGCCCATCGTGATATCGGCAGTCGCAGGGGCAGGCGACGTTGGTGAGATCACCCCCGAAGGCGTGGCTTTCGTCTTCTTTCGCACCTTGCGTCGTTCCCCTCGCTCCTTCTCGATTTCAGTCAACTTCCGGCTAGCGGGGAGGAGCTTGGCCTTGAGCTCGTCTGTCACAAGGTCTAATGCGTCAAACTCGGGCGGAAATTTGACCCTCCGCTATGGAAGATTTCCAAAGGTCAGTAACGTGCAGGGAAAACAAATGGAGCATACCATGATTTTTTGTTTCTTTTGTATATCTTGTCGCCATGCAAAGCGAACCATGTGAACGACGAGGTAGCTCGGAAGACGCGTCATGCGGGATTTCTGGGTGTAAACAGCCTGGCGGCCTAGAGTGGGTGATAGCTTTTCGACTTTTTGATCGAGAGACTGGAGAGAGGTGACCATCAAGGACGTCAGACGCATTGCAACTACGCACGTTCATAATGCCTGTAGGCATATAGTTCGTTGTAATAGTAATGTTACATTCGATTTTGAGGACGTTCTCATGAGAGATGGATGGTTCTTCTTGAGTTGCTTCGTCGCATTTGAGTCTGGACGGATGATCAATAAACCGGCGCCCAAAGTGCTTAATGTTATGTAACTTACTCTCTGCGCATTTCGCCCATGAGATACTGCTCCACAAATTTCTTGGTATTGGTAGACGCTAGCTCTGACGGTGAAGAGGCGGAAGGGCCGGCGGACAGACCGGGAATGTTCCGCAGACTAGTGATTATTTGTCCGAAGCATTCTTCCGCATCTATGGATACCTGTGAGTCTCTGCGAGACTTATTGAGTGAGAGATAATTCACATACCCTGTTGGGCATATCCACTTATCCCACCAAGCTGAGACCTTGTATTTCGATCCACTTCCGCAAATTGTGGATTGACCTGCAATATATGAGTTTGTAATGCATCAAATGGGCGATGATGTTTTACTTGTCGTAAAGTTGATAAAAAACTTCTGGGGTCAATATTATCGGTCGTCCGAGACATACTTGCATACAGGTCGCGAAGGGCCGCGGGGAGCGGAGTCTCCGAATTGAGAGATGGCCTGAATGCAACAGTATGAACAAATTTATTGTTTAAACTCAAGACGAATGGCGCACACGCTTAGAGCAACTTGAAGCTCTGGTATAGCGCGCAATGCTTGGACTGAGGCGTTCATGTAACAGGTATTTCCGAGGCTGGGAACACATGAGCGACAAGAGAACAAAAAATAATTGAGAAGCTGGCGAACTTGCGGAGACCAACAGGTTTAGCGAGCTATGAGATGTCAGGCCTGTTGCACGAAGGGATCTTGAGGATGTTACTTACCGCTTGCGCGAGTTCGGCGTCATCCATATCTATGACACAATCCTAGTATAAATTTATCTCCTTTTTGAGCTGAATCTAGATGGAATTACCTTCCAAAAATACGGTAGGTTGTGTAGGAGGTTTTGGAAGTTCTCCAGCGGCACCAATGACCATGAAAGTCTGTCCTGATTTGGGGGCAAGTTTGCTCCATGAAGAGTCGTCCTAAAGATAAGAGCTAAGTAAACAGGATGTTGTTTTGTCCAAGTTCAGCTAACCTTGAGCACTGCACCTTTAACCATAACCTTCATCCTGTCGACTGGAACTCCTGTAGCCTGGTAGATGGCCTCTTTGAAGGCTTTTGGAGGAAGATCGGTATCGAGTTGTACATCGTGAGTCTTTCCATTATGTTTAATTTGAACTGGGATAGGAGCCATGGCGGGATCGGGGTCAGAGTGAGCAGAAAGTCAAGTAGACGCGTACTGCAATTACGTCGCCGCCGCGTCTTTTTGTCAGAAGTGTATTTGTATCTGTTTGAATCTAAAGCTCTCGGCAAATTACCCAGGTGATCGATAAATTTATGGCTCGATCCGGGTTGTTGAGGGCACAAAGACTTTTTATATTTGAGCTCTTAGACTCTCCTTGTTACGAGGACAGGGTCAACGCACAAAATGTCATCCACGGATAAAATCTCGCCGACAGAAGAGGAATTAAGATATGCCCTCGTCTCACTCAAGACCAGGTATCCAAGTCTTGGCATCTCAAAAACACACACACTTCTCCTTGCGACTTACCCAGCATGGATCGTCAGCGAAAAACGTACAAAAAAGATTCTCCAAAATGAAGGATTGGTCTTAGACTCTCCTAGCCCTCAGAGTAGCGACATAGTGTACCCCTCGTCGCGTCTCATCCCTAATCTGGACATATCTAGATGGACAAGCAAGGTGCAAGTCAGGTATTTCGATAAGAGAAAGGGCAAAGGCCTGGTTGCGATCCAAGATATAGAAGAGAATGAAACAATATGGAAAGAAGATCCATTCGTTCTTGCACCAGAGTGGCAAGTGTTTTATGCAACCTTCCCTCACCTCGTTCATGCGAACATACTGCGTCTTTTTTGTAGGGGGTTATACGATCTGCAAACGTCTTCAGGAGCTTGTGGATTTTGTTCAACTCCGCTGGACCGCTCCTCGCCACTCACCTTAGCATGTCCCGCAGCATCAACTTCCCAAGTCCATTGTCCATACCGCTTCTGCAACAGATTGTGCCTTTCGCGCTCGGCTAAACATCATCCATTGTTGTGTCCTTCCCAGAATCCAGGATGTGCACCGCTGTTAAAGTTTATGAGGGATACCCAGTGGATGGCTTTGCACGCTTTATCTCAATGCACATCACGCGTTCTACTCGCCGGCCAACGCAGTCCTGAGGAAGAAGAACAAGACTGGAAAGTGATCTCAGGTTTTGCGGAGCTTGGTTTGGAGGAGAGGTTCAAGTACAGCTTTAACAAGTGAGTTTATCTCGTTTACTTGTAAACAAATTTGTGATTAACTCTCCTTTCCAGCTCAGGTATGGGTGAGCCAGATCGTGAATCTTGGAAAGCGGCGCACGAAGTCTATGTACAAGCGTTCTATTCTCCAAAGAACTCTGTCGATCAGAAAAGCCTTGCCAAGATCCTCAAAAAACCAATGAATCCAGCTCTCGGGAGGGCGCTATTTGACTACGAAGGATTCTTAAAAGGCTTGGGACGAATGAGCCTCAGTAAATAGATTGATATCATGGCCCGAAGTAACTGTCACTGACATCCTTTCCCTTTACTATACAGATTTAGAGGCGCACGGAGGCTTATACACCCTTCACTCACATCTGAACCATTCTTGTACCCCAAACGTCTCCGTGCGGCATAACGATCGCACCTCACTCTCACGTATATCCATAATAGCCAAACGGTCGATTACCACAGGTGAAGAGTTGGTCGTCACCTACGTCAGCCCTGATTTGGATGTTCGAAGACGGAGGCAGGAACTGATGGCATGGGGTTTTGGCGAATGCAATTGTGTGAGATGCTTGCAAGAAGCGAAATATACGAAGCCGGAAGACGAGGCAGCGGCTGATCTAGAAGCGGAGCTTAAGGCAAGTTTTGGTGTTGCGTAATAGAAATATTAGCGATCTACTCTTGGTGCGTTCCCATCCTCCCAGGAATGCCTCTTTTTCTATGCTGACTACATCTCTAGTGTCAGTGTAAAACTTGATAAAGATTTTCACCATTATTCTTGGCTACGGCTCTTCCTCAGGAGCCGAATCAACTACTGAGATGTAGTAAATTAGACTGATCCAAGCGGTAAGATATACACAAGGACTCGTCAGAAAACGCTCAAGCGTATCTCTGACAGCGAAAGCCTTTAACATTAACCGAGTTTAGAGGGGGATCAGTAGGAATCCTGAACATGAGCATTAGGCACGTTTGACAGTCATTGTCTAGCCGGCGAGCTATTCACGACACGCCGCTTGTGTTTCGTCTTAGAAACCTTGGATACATCCGAAAGACACTGCGTCATGCTCAGTGACATCGATTTTATGGATCCGCTTTATGTTGGTCTTACGTCGCCAACCAGTTGCCACGCTCAATCCTGCTAATGAACCCCAATACTATAGTTTCAGCTGCGACAGGAGCTCGACATCAACAGTGCGTATCTCAGTGAGAGCTGCAACAATGCATGTTTCAAAGCAGCAAGTCATGTTTTGGTCGTATTTTCTGTGTCTTTTTCTAGTTCTAACCCATTTTATGAAATTTACCCACCGTTTCTCATAGTGTCCAATATACGTGTATCGCACACAGCGTAAAGTAGTGGCTACCTACGCTTAGAAGCTTGTGCGAGATCGCTAGTTAATTAACGTCATCGAGGGGTTTTCATGGGCAACGGGCAAAAACGCACTTGAAAGCCGATTCGACGCAGCGTTTGATTTCCTTGTAACTAACGATAAGGCAGGATTGTTCGTTCCGTGAAACGAGCATGACTTTTTCATCCGTACCAGCGTCAAGCTAAAGATCAAACAAGTATCAATCATGATCCGAGGAAATACATTCACGTTACAAACCTTATTCAGACATACCAACACATGAGACAAATCCACGACAGGGTTGCCTTGTTCATCGACCTGGTGGAAAACATAGTCACGAAATAGCCCAATGAGGTAGCGATCTCCTGTTTCGGACCACCGTGGTTCATGAGCAAACCTGGAACGCAAATAAATCAATAGGATCATATGCATGGAATGCAGATGAATATCCGCATACTCGGGCCGTTCATTGATAAAGCCAAACTTGCACAAAAGGCGCACAAGACGTGCGTTCTCCAATTCACTCAGGAGCTCATGTTCGAGTCGGTCCGTACCCCTAGGAAAGTCAGAACGAATCTAAGCAGGTGATAAATTTGACTGGAACTGAGCGTACATCAGTGCTTCATCCATTTCCGAAACAAATTTCCCGCGAATCATGTCCAACAGCTGATCAGTGCTCTATTCCGATGTAGACAAAACTCATCAGTAACCAACCACCACAAATTCTGAGAGTAACGCTCGCCCTGTGAAGTGTGCTTTCGCCAATCAAAAACATGGCCACATTCTTGACATCGGGGCTGTAATTCCTGGTCATGATATCCAGGCTCTTCGGCAAGTTCTGCATACTGGAGGCTGCGATATTGTTGCAGCACAGCGCAAAGATCAACCGCCCGAACATTGCGAGATCTTCCTGCTGGAGCATTGCCATATCCAAGGGAATGTCGTGGAATAAGACATCGAAGACGCTACAAGCACTGATTCGTACACTGCAGGTAGCTGGCATGAGATTAAGGTGGGATATGGGGCCCAAACAAGTCGACGGACCGGTTCTGCCCCGTAAGTAGGACCTTAGTGACGTCGATGACGCGTACAGCTTGTCCAACATCATGAACCCTTTTGATGGCAGACGCAATTTGAACAATATATGACCAGATGATACGTTCTGGGATGACTGTTGGTGTATGAACTTGAAGGTAAGGTGATCGCCCGTGTTGATAGCGGTTGAACATGGTGGGAGCCTTCGGTTTTAGGTATTCATCATACAAGGTCCTGGCATCCGCGTGATAGGCATGCACAAAGACTAGAGCTAGGCACCATGAATTCATCAGTCATTGTAGTGCTGCACAAAGTGTCCCGTCATACAGTCATCATTAAAAGACTTGGTTGTGAATGCTTCATTGACCCAAACAATATTTGGGTGCTTGATGTTTGACCAAATTTCGATTGGGTTGAATGCCAATCGATTCATCAATCGATAGTCTACGAGTTAACTTCTGTAAGGCCTTCATTTAGGATAATTGAGAGAATACTAGCTCACTTTCAATTCGTCGAAGAGCATAGGGCGATCCATCAGATGAACGAATTGCCCTGTAGACTGTCGAGTACCAGTTTCCTAGCTTCCTTCGCTCGGCATTGCTGCCAGTAGTCACTTCGAGTGGAACGAGGGTATGATACCCTTGAAGCTCATCAGGCAAATTGATAGCTAAGGGGATGTTAATGGTTGACGAGATAAACAGACTTATGTTTACCGGGAGGTGCTATTTGACGAATGGTCTCGCTACGCATCAAGAGGAGCTGCCGAAGTATGGACGACGGCGGTACAAAATGGCTATCAGAGCTAGATGCAACATATTTGGTAGGAAGAGCCGGTGTATAGAGGTGATAATTCAACTGGTTTTTTGGGGGGTCGATCAGACAAGAAAATGAGAAATAAAAACATATCACATACCGGTTGTCGTAGGTACACCGGCGGAGCAGCTTGGTAATATGTTGAACCTAGAGTATTGGAACCGTAGTCTGTAAAAGCAGAGTATTGGCTTTGGTCGTAATAGTTCGGGTCCAGCTGGATAAGTATGCTAAGCAGGTACAGTGATCCGGCGCTCAGCGACATACTTGCTCCATTTGCCGAGCGAGATCGTTATCCTCCGTTGAATATACGTAAGGGCTGTACCCTCCTGTAGATTCGTATTCTGGATAATTCGCCGAATTCTGTTCAATGGGCGGTGTTGCTGACGGTCTATCATTGCAATTAGAGTAGTTCGCAGGGTATTTGCAAGAATATACCCAGCGTCAGATGCTATAGAAGGGGTTGAAGGGGTACCACCCCTAGCAGTTCCTTTCGGAACGAAGATCGGGGCATTGAGTGCCTGAGGTGTGATTGTGGAGGAGCGAGGCTCCTGTGGTACCAGAATCGGTGAGCTTAGGCTAGATCATTATTTAGAAGTAAACTGATTAACACCAGTACACACCTAGGCGGAGG
This sequence comes from Calocybe cyanea, assembly GCA_018851305.1. NCBI lineage: Eukaryota > Fungi > Basidiomycota > Agaricomycetes > Agaricales > Lyophyllaceae > Calocybe > Calocybe cyanea. The sequence goes on from JABCKL010000028.1 coordinate 15,638, forward strand.
TGACTCTGTCTATGTGAACGTCAGCCATATGCAGCGAATGAAGCGTATCACAGACCGACGGGTGTTGAAATGGGCAGCCTTTATCCTGATTTTTACAATACCTGTCCGCCCTTCATCTCGAAGGCCGCGAGCGAGATACCTAAGATACTCACCCGTATATCAATACATTCTTGCATTGCTTCTTTAGCGTGAACCCTATGGGATCTCAATCCGAATTACAAGGTCGCATGCACTGTCAATAGCACACCTTTCTTTGGTGCTATAAGTTCATCCTGAGTGCTTGGGTCCACAATTTTTATAGCGCTAGACTGGGGTTTCGAAAAAAAATCCATTTCATAGACAGGATTTTGCTGGCTGACGGGACAGAGAGGTCCGCTGCCGCAGAACCAGAACCAACCCTGACTGAACTCGAGATTTCGATATTGAACATCACCATCACATACAAATAGCTAACAACAACATTACACTACCTTTCACAGAACAATGATCTGCCTCAAGTTCTTATCATGAATACCTACGTCTGGTCGTAGCTCGGGTATGTCAGGCTCTCAAGCGAAATTTTTCTCATCAGAATGTACAGTAACTGGGAAGGAAATAATAGGTTGGAACGGGAAATCCAGGTAAAATCCAGGTCGCCGAGTTCACGATGGGAACGTACAATGTTTCGTGTATTGACTCGACTTCGCGGTCCCGGAGAACGCTTAGAACAGGGAATTTCCGGTAGGGGCATCACAGGCACCTACGTGCTGCACAAGCATCCCCCAGTAAGAACGTGTGCACATGTTGACGTCGCCCGTGTACACTGCTTTGGGTGCTATATCCTCCATATGGTTTGCATGCACAAGTTAGTACGTGAACAATGGTCAAGATTAAAGATTCAGGGCTGACATGATTGGACAGGTCGTATGTATTAGTATTATCCATCCATCAATGACTTCTTTAGGTGATGAGATCCATTGTATCTCAGCCACGCTTCGACCGGCGATGGCCAGAATTTACCATGGATGGGTATTCATCATAACTCCAAGCTGAGGGTGGTTCTCGTGCCATTCCATATTTCTTTCAGGTTCCCCATCTATCCTCCGGATATCACCCTTGTTTGGAGGCTGCCATTGTCTATTCCGCCGGACCGGTATAATGATCGGCTTGTTGGGCTGAGCCTAAGGACAGGATTTTGGTAGTAGAGTCCAAACTAGCATGGGCGGTGTTGTTCGATGATATTAAGGAATAGTTTCGTGTATGACTAGATTATCCGTAGAGTTTACTATCCTGCATCAAGGGGGTGAGGTATAACTGAGCTGAGCTGACTGTCCCGAATAGGCAAGTGCTATAATAGGCGCGAATAAGCCACAAGGAACCAGGTTGCGCCGTGATCAGTTCATCTGGGTTCGCTCCCCCTTGTCCCATTCCCTCGAGGCCGGCTCTCATTCGAGTCGACTTCAGCAATGGCCTTTGCACAGACTATGAGCCCTCAAGTAGTTCATCAACATTATCGAGACATGCAGGCCCCCGAAACGCCCCCTATGCAAAGAAGACATGCCTCCAAGATGCGTTTTGTCGCCGATTTATCCCAATGTCTATTCGACTTTGTTATCCAACTCCTGCCTACCGCAGAGGAAATGGCAGTCAAGGAGGATGTTCGAAAGCTTCTCGAGAGACTAATCCGCACGATCGAGCCGGACAGTCGGCTACTATCCTTTGGAAGTACAGCAAATGGTTTTAGTCTCCGTAACTCTGGTAAGCAATACCTCTGCAGCCAAAGGTTCTCATAAACCCAGTTTTCAACTAATTTCACATCTAGATATGGATTTATGTTGCTTGATTGACTCCAAAGAAAGGCTCGCTGCAACCGATCTTGTCACTATGCTAGGGGACCTACTCGAACGTGGTATGGGCGCCATGACTTTAATGTACTAGCGTCTCCCGTTTTCTCATGAGCTTCACAGAGACAAAGTTCCACGTTAAGACACTTCCTCATGCAAGAATACCCATAGTCAAGCTTTCCCTTGACCCATCCCCCGGCCTTCCTTTAGGTATCGCTTGTGATATCGGATTCGAAAATAGGCTGGCATTGGAAAATACGCGTCTGCTTATGTGCTATGCCATGATTGACCCAACCCGTATTAGAACATTGGTCTTGTTCTGTGCGTGACATATATGCCTTTGTACAAGACGCTTCGCTGATTGATCGCCCTACCTCAGTAAAAGTCTGGAGCAAGCGCAGGTACATCAATTAAGAATCATCCATTTGTCTTTGGCTCACTCTATTTCACATAGAAAAATAAATTCACCCTACAAAGGAACGCTCTCCTCTTATGGCTACGTGTTACTCGTCATCTACTTTCTGGTCCATGTGAAGAATCCTCCAGTACTTCCAAATCTCCAACAAGTTCCGCCTATGCGCCCAATAACAACTGTAAGTCATTTGTTGGCCACAATAGACAGTAGTTTAAACCCCTGTCTAGGAAGAGACCCATCTGTCAGGATATAATACGTGGTTCTTTGATGACATCGAACTCCTAAGACAGCGGTGGCATTCTGAGAACACGGAAGGTGTAGCAGAATTGTGAATTCAAACCACTCAAACGCCTGGTGAATGATGACTGATCAGCACTTTAACCTCTAGATTGATCGATTTCTTTCGCTATTTCTCCCGCGATTTTGCTTACAACACTCATGTCGCATCTATTCGGGCTGGTATACTCAAGAAGGAGTCAAAAGGCTGGCAGAACGAGGTAGGCATTTCATGCGTAGCTATGGCGATTTTTGACTGTGCTGTAGTTCTCAAGTGGACGCTATAATGACTCCCGGGACCGTAATAGGTTCTGTATCGAGGTACCAGTATTTTTATCTCGATTCAATATTTTTCTTAATTGCTGTTGATTGTCAGGATCCCTTCGAGACTGATTATAATGTTGCGCGCTGTGTAACCAAAGACGGTCTATACACTGTGGATATCATTTCTTATCATAGCTGGGACATACTAACAGAAGACTAGATTCGCGGGGAGTTTATGCGTGCTGCTCGAGTGCTGGCGAATCGCCCCGAACGTGCCATCATCGCACTCGCCGAACTTTGTGAGGAGCGGAAGGATGAAGACCTCGTATCTGCTCCACCATATCACTCACCCCGTGTGTCGCTACCTCCGCAGACACCATACAGCGTCGGAAGCCGGTCTAAGGGACTTCCCGATTTCGAGCAATTGCCTCCAACCAAACCATCTGAGTCGGATCTCAGTCAGCCCACACAAGTCTCTGACCGCCCTCCATCACTAGAACATATGGCACCAAAACGGAGCAAATGGACGAGTCCACCACCAGCTGAGGCTCCCTCAGCCGATCATTCTTTATTCCAGAGTCAACTCGACGTGGGACTAGAGCTAGCGACATCATCCACAGAGGCAAGGGAGAAAGAGGGTTCCCATTACTCGCCGTCGAGTAACGGCGAAGGTCTGACTGACGAAGAGAACCGCTCCGACGCTGCCGAGTCCGACGAGGCTATCTCTGTGCGCTCTTATACTGAGGGATTGTCCAATAATGGCCTAAGTGGGCGCAGGCGACCTTCTTGGCATGCCCATGATATCACTGAACGTGATCCCCAAGCCCTCTTTGTTGTGCCAGGGCCTGGCGGTCGGGTACGCTATCTACGTGGGCCTGACGCTTCTGCCCCCCCTACCTTTTACACTCCGTCCACTGAGGGCTTAATGTCTACCACTTCCCATGCCGAAATCGAGAAACCCCCAATACGAGGTTCACCTCGTCCCCCACGTGGTCCTTCGTGGGTTGCGTCTAATACACCTGTCGGCGTCTCAGTTCCTCTACCCCCTTCTCCAGATCCACCTAGCTTTCCTGAGTCTTCTACTGTATATTATCAAACAACTGTTCCACGCTCACCGCGCCCAAACATCCTATACCATTCACCTGGATCACAACCAACGCTTCTGTCACAATACATGTACCAACAGAACAACTTTAACGCTGCACCTCCGCCTGATATCTTCCCGTCGAGCATGCCACCGAGCCTGACCTCCATGAGCTCGCGAATTCCAAGAGTCGGTCCTGAGACTCCAACACCTGCAACCTACTCGCATACACATTCCTATTCTACTACGACCGTTACAGCTCCAACACCTCCACCTAGCTCCATAGACTTTGACTTGTCTACATCTCACAATAGTCACTCTGTATCTTCGCTTTCTCCGGTTACATCCGACCAGCAGAGTTCATCTAAACTACCCCAAAGAACCGATTCTCCTCGGCACAATGATCCATCAAAGCGATTGGGCCAATTCATTATGCCCGTAGCTGATAATGGGTCGAGTTCACCGCAGCCGTCCTCCACCAACTCGAACGGCAGCTCACCAGCGCCATCTTCGACTGGATACACAACTTCTATATCCCGCTCCCCGTCACCGCACTCACAGCCACCGTCGCCACCAGCAACTGCCGTACCAATCAACCTTACGACGAAAATCGATGATGGGAGTGAGGACATCTCCTCCACCCTCGCAACTGTGGAACTAAAAGAGGAATCAACGCCACCCCACATCGCTGACACGAAGGTTGAGCCGCAGAGTATATAAGCTGAACCCTAATGCACCAGTAATGGCCAATGCTATGGACAAGCGCCGGCATCTAGCATTCAAGAGAAATTCGATCGTCACGATTTGAGCTATAATCATAATCCTCATGGTCCACCCACCTCAGTGTTCCATATGGATCGAAATATGCGTGCGCAACTCCCTGACATACCCTCGACATCTGGGAAAAAAATATCCGGCCCCCCTGTTAGACTGTTTGCGACCCCCTCTCTCCTTGTGGTCTCCCATGTTTCACGTCCTTGCTGATAATCTGTTCTTGTTTTAAGGGTCGATCTCATTACACATACTCTACACTACGATTGTAATCGATTGGGTGGGCATTCGACGCACGTGCCTTCCCGCCTACCCATTCCAATACCAACATACTATACTCATATGCGATCGGCTCTGATTTGCTTATCCTATCTCCGCTGACTCTCTCCAAATGATCATCACTCCCAGTCACTCTGCCCTTATCGGCTGACAGTTCGGAGCCCGCGGGGTGAGGGAAAATATTTACGAGAGCGTTTCAAGGGCTCCGGAGTTTTTTTTATCGCGTGGATTGCACATGTATAGGGTGTATTATATTCATTCTTGACATGTTTTTCGTACACAAAGAAACATGCTGCTTTACCGGAAGCGAAAAGGCGAACGAGAAAAGATGAATTGTGGGCGGGCTAACTATTTCCCATGAATAGGTAACGGTCGAGAGGGTTAATCACTGATTATATGGCGGCTATGCGATATGATATCATGTAATGTCTTTTCTATGATGAAGCAACGCGAGTCTGATTCTTTTCCTAAACTCCTAGCCATGGTAGAAAAGTGAATGTCTGTTGATTACAATCGTGATGTTGCATGATTCTTCCGGACCATGGAGGATATAATTACGATGATACGACCTCCGTGCTTACAATTGCTTACGACAGCACATTCTCATGATTCGTTGCAGGTCAAAGGCACAACTGGAACACAAGAGCGATCATCAATTATTCTCTGGAGATAAAGCTTTCTAGGGCTTGGGCAGAGTGCTGTAGTTCGAAGTCGTGAATATACTTGTATCCTCCGCCTCATGACGACGTACTTCCGACAACGATTGTTAAGTGTCGATCGGTTCTTTGTTCTCGGGTTCTGCGGCGTACGAAGGGAGTGGTATTGACATCCCGGATAGTCACCTAACAAATGTGATAAAGGCAACATCCCATGCCATTTCGAGGCTCCAGCTACTAACATTCTGTTCAAGGAGGCAAAAAATTGTGTGGATAGAGGCATCTTCATCACTCACCGATATTCAAGAAATTGGGTTAAGTGGGACGACCTCTGGTTTGAAACGCCTGGGCGAGACCTGGATCGCTCGCTCCCACTTTCGCTGTGTGTAGGAGCCTCGTTTCCGGCCCCGCCATTGCTTAGGGGATCGTTAAGCTTTACCGAAGCTCCAAAGGCTTTCCTCAATTCCGGTGATCGAGATACGCGCCTCAGTGATTTTTTGGAAGAACGGGGATGAGATTGCTGCGCCTCCGATTCGAGAGAAAATTGTCTCGAGTCCACGTCATCGTCATCATCGGTGAGGTAATAAGAGCACAGTGAGGAAGAGGGAGTCTCATCCGTAGCCAGCACAAGCTTAGCAGGTCTATGTTGACCAGTTTTGAACCAGTTTAGGGTGAACTGAGGACGCTGGGGCAGCTGATACAAATAAAACGCCAATGCAGCAAGTTAAGAGTATTTCGTTGCGAAAGGTAGATCGGAGAAGCTGAATGAAAGGGTGGTGTTGAAGATAGCGCTCAGGACCAGCTAAGAGTTTTTTGGGGAGCTTTAGCATATTACTGTAAAGCGCTTTGCGCTTTATGCTGTTGTGAACGCCACGGCCAAATATGGTGATCTTATCTCAATGAGGCTGGCTGATCTTGTTTTCACTGCTTGTTTCCCTGTGAAAGAGGTTTATATGTGATGGGCGGGATGACTTTTGGCTGCTCACCCGGATGATAAGTAACTTACAGTAACTTCAATAGTGTATAGAGAGATCCTGATTATTTGGCGTCAAAATTAGGGTTGCTAGCGGCTACCTCAGCGTCGTCGAATAAACGCAATTGCCGCACGTATCTTGAGCAAGACGTTAGAGTATAGTAATTAACAAAAACTTGCGTATTCGTTTGTTCCCGAGGTATCCCTTAGGATACCTTACTGGTCACTGGGCTTGTACGAACTTTATGACATCGATGGCTTTATACTCATTCAGGATGCCGCTCGTAAGTAATGTCTGGCTCGCAAATTCACGGTACGGTCTTTCTTTATTAAAAAAAAAAACCGGCCAAAAGCCAAGGGTGTTGCACGCGCTTACGGTGTGTATTTGATTACGATTACTGTATCGCCCCTTGTAAGTTAGAAGAATGATATCTTATGGGTCTTAAGCGAAGACTAGGGGAATGAACTACTCCTCTTGAGTGTTGAACGGGTTGGCAATTTCCTCTGACCCGTCAACAGGGCTCAGGATTGTGATAGTCGGACCACGTAAGACCGCAAGCCCCAGCACACGCGTGTGTGGTTCAGGTTCTGATCATTTTGTGCGTAAGAACATGGGGTACGTTGACAGTCAGGTTAGGGGCCACGGATCTTACCCATTATCTCTTCTTCGACCTCATCCAATACAAGGTTTAGTAGCTGATCATAACCTTTCAGGATACCCTTTACTGTAAGCGTAAATTGGCTGAAGGTGAGCGTCGACAAAGGAGAATCTCGATCTTAGTATACCTTCTCGCCCGCCTGTGAATTTTACGCGGATGCGTTCATTCACGTATTTAGAGAGATCAAGAATCGCTTCACGTTTGGGTTTATCCATGGTCGGCTGAGAGCCCTGTGGGCCTCCTGGGCGACTTTTGAAGTTGCCTCCAATACCTCTGGCCCCCCGGGCTGCACCACGACCCTAAATATTGAGTCGATACATTAGAGCAGTTATGATAATCGAACAACTGACCCGATCTGCCATGAGTTTAGAGACAATGGAAAAAGAAAGAGATTTCAAATCAGCCGAGAAGGCTGAACTAGACAGATGGCTTGTGGGTTTGCGTTAAGCTTGTTGATTGATTTTCTTTTGTTGTGTGTACGGAGCGGCCTTGACCCTGTTAGGCGTTTCGTTCATCCCCAATACCTATCATCAAGTACGGCCCTTTTTTCTCTTTTCCCAATCAACTACTACAACCAAATAAGAGCTCCCACCTTTTTTCTTTTTACGACTTATACGAGCGCCCTATTCAATCTTCTTTATCGAGTATGAATGCGACCGACCTCCTCACAAATTCACTCTCAGCAGGTATGTCACTCGCCTAGCGCGTTCCTCTCCCTCGAATTGCCCTCAACTTACCTTTTTCTCATTAAATCAGATGCCAATACGCGCCAAGATGCAACCGAAAAGCTCGAACGTGCTGCAAGGGAAAATTATGTACGCCTCGTTGTTCTCTTTGTGATACCACACTTTCATGTTCATCGGACACATCTACGTCCTATTAACATGTAGCCGGAGTATATGTTGATGCTTTCATCCGTCCTGGTTGAGGAAAGCAACCAACTTCATGTCAGAAACGCAGCCGGTCTCGCTTTGAAGAACGCCCTATCGGCTCGCGTATGTCACACGTTTTTTTGATCATGCATGCCCTTCACCAACCAACTCTCCTTTTTCAAAATGTATTTTTCCCGTGTAGGAGAACGCACGACAGGCAGAATACTCAAATCGGTGGCTTAACCTCAATAACGAGACTAAAACAAAGATCAAACAGGATGCGCTCGTCACCCTCGCATCACCTTCCCCAAAGGCTGGTAACTTTGCTTCACAGTTTGTTGCTGCTATCGCTTCCGTCGAACTCCCTCAAAGCCAATGGCCTGACCTTATCGAAATACTTCTCGGATTCGTGAACAATCAAACGAACACGAATCTCAGAATCGCCACCCTACAGACGATTGGGTTTATTTGTGAAGCAATAGTACGCCTTTTTCACCCTTTGCCAGCGCGAAGCATTTGTAGCTTATCATGTTTATCAGAAACCTGAGATCCTTAGCCTCCGGTCAAACGAGATCCTGACTGCTGTCATCCATGGAGCACGCAAAGAAGAACCTTCTACAGAAGTTCAGCTAGCGGCCATTCATGCCCTTTACAACTCTCTCGAGTTTGTACGAGAGAATTTCGAGCGAGAGGTGCGTATGCTATCCGTGACTTTTGTAGTCGCGGATCTCATCACGCTATAATAGGGCGAGCGAAACTATATCATGCAGGTTGTGTGCGAAGCTACTCAAAACCAGTCAGTCGGTGTTCAAGTGGCGGCCTTTGAGTGTTTGGTGCGCATCATGGGGCTCTACTACGACAAGATGGCACTGTACATGGAGCAGGCACTATTTGGGGTATGTGCACCAAAGTTCATATGGGAAATTCTAATTTGAGGATCATACGTACAGTTAACTGTTGTCGGCATGAAGCACTCTGACGAAAGAGTAGCGCTCCAAGCTGTAGAGTTTTGGTCCACTGTATGCGAAGAAGAGGTAGACTTGGCAATCGAGGCACAAGAGGTGCGCTCAATACGACACTGTACATTCTGATTGTTTGACGAACCGGACATGTAATAGGCCCAAGACTACGGCGAAACTCCCGAAACAGAGTCCAAGCATTTTGCTAAAATTGCCCTTCCCGAAATCGTCCCCGTTCTTCTAATGCTCCTCACGAAGCAGGAAGAAGAGGCTGATGATGATGAATGGAATATCTCGATGGCAGCCGGGACCTGCCTCGCGCTGCTTGCTGGCGCTGTTCAAGATGCTATAGTTCCAGCTGTAATTCCATTCATCGAAGCGCACATCAAAGCGGAGGACTGGCACAATCGTGAAGCAGCCGTCATGACATTTGGTTCGATCTTGGAAGGACCAGATCCTACTGTACTCACGCCACTCGTCAATCAAGCGTTGCCCCTTCTTATCGACATGATGAACGATCCTAATCCCCACGTTAAGGATACTACCGCTTGGACACTTGGTCGCATCTGCGATCTTCTCATTTCATGTATCAAGCCCGATGTACACTTACACCCTCTGATCTCGGCCCTAGTAAACGGCCTGCAAGATACTCCACGTGTCGTCGCAAATTCGTGTTGGGCGCTTATGAATCTCGCGGACCAGCTTGGGCTTTATTACGAGGACGAAACTGACTCGGGTCAGACCTCAAGTCCTTTATCGCCATACTATGAAGGTGTTATCCAGGCATTACTGCGTGTAACGGAAAGCGCCGGCAACGAAGCAAACTTCAGAACAGCGGCATACGAGTCAATGACTTCTTGGCTTACACAAGCGCCAGCGGATGCTATCACTGTTGTGCAGAGCACTGTCATGACGATTTTGCAGCGAATGGAGCAACTGCTTAGCATGCAGGTTCGTTGAGTCCACCAATGTCGCAGTATGTGATTGTTTATGTTCCACCAGAGCCAGATCCTTGGTACTGATGACCGTAATAACTGGAACGAGCTTCAAAGTAACTTCTGCAGCGTCGTCATTGTAGGTGTTCTCGTTCAGAATATTGATGTGCGATTTCTGACCTTCCATTGTCAACCTTATAGTGCGTCGTCAGAAAGCTCAACGATGGTATCCAGCCTCTGGCAGACCGCGTCATGACCCTGATCCTGCAGCTTATCCAAGCAGCAGGCAAGACTTCGACTGTTCTCGAGGATGCATTCCTTGTGGTTGGATCGCTCGCATCTGGTGAGAATGCTGTTGCCATTTTTGTAGCATTTTGTTTATCGTATGTTGACCGCAGCTCTGGAGGCCAATTTCATGCCATATATTCAGGCATTCTTGCCGTATCTCTACCCAGCACTCAAAGCCCACGAAGACACTCAGCTTTGCACCGTCGCTGTTGGCATAATTGGCGATATTTCGCGTGCTCTTGGAGAACAAAGTGCACAATACGCCAATCCATTTATGACCGTTTTGTTTGAAAATCTACAAAGCGATGTATTGAATCGCAACGTCAAGATATCCATCTTGTCGTGTTTTGGCGATATTGCGCTCGCTATCGGGCTACAGTTTGAGCCATATCTTGAAACAACCATGGGCGTACTGATCCAAGCAAGCGCTGTCGAATCTAATCCTGTATGTAGTACGTTTGCACTGCAAGTAATATGCTGATACAAACCTACTTCAGCTCGATTATGATCTTATGGAATATGTCAGACAGCTACGTGAAGGCATTTTGGAGGCATACACAGGCATCGTCACTGGGCTGAAGAAAACAGAGAAAGGTGCATGGCCTTCTCATTCATAAAAATTATCGCTGACTTTTTTTGCATCCAGTTGATCTTATTTTGGCACACGCAGGGCATATGTTAGATTTCATACAGCGTTGCCTCTCTGATGACGAGAGACCCGACTCTCTGATGCGGTTATCTTATGGCCTACTAGGAGACCTAGCAGACGCATTCCCAAATGGCAAAATCAAGCAACTGTTACTCAAAGAATGGATTGCTTCTGAGCTGCGGAGCAAGTACCGTATGCCACCTGAGACAAGAAAGACTATGCGCTGGGCCCGCGATGTAAGCAATCAGTATTTCTCACCTGTCCCACCCTTAACCTTGATGTCAACAGATGGTGAAAAATGCGACTCAGTAGACTCATTTTGAAACATTTTCCTTCTTTATCTCACCCTGAGCTTTCTTAAAGAACTACTACACCTTTTACTATTTTGTCGGTTTTTCGCTCTCATCAATCTCTTTTTTTTCAGCATGCAATCTTCCGATCTCTCATATCACGACTCGTCAATCGCCATCTGAAGGAGGCACTTTTACATCACTCATGATTCTTGATTCTTGCATGCGCACGCGTAGATGGTTTACCACATAGTACCCTATTATCCCACCGCCCCTCTCTGAGTTGCCTTTTGTTTGTTTCGCCCAACTGCCTACTATACTGCCCTTTGGAGACTAATGTCTCCTCTCGTTCCCTGTATTCTTTTTCAACCCCAAAATTCTGATTACTTTTTTCAACCCTTTTCATGACATCTATCATAATGTCTTTCTCCGTCCGTTATGGTGAGCCCATCGCTGGCCTCTATCGTTGCATCTCGTCGTCGGGTTGCCCCAAAAGACTATGATCATGGTCACTGCATCTGAGAGGAGTTTATGGCTGGGACACGTAGAAACAGAATACTGTATCATATACTAAATAGGTGTCGGTGTACACGATTGAAACAAGAGGAGAGGCAGGTATCTACACAACTACTCATGATTTCCTGAAAGCGAATCAAAACTGAGGGGGGTTTTGCAAGCCAGGAAAATAGCTTTCGTGCTCCCCAGCCACTTTGACCTGCTGAATTGCACGATGCGTATGGACATGAGCTGGGAAATAAGTGTTTGGGGGCTGGATGCGATATTCTACCCATCCCTGTGCGAGCTGCTGTGGAACCCGAGTCATCGGGGGATTGTTCGGGTACGCTGGTGGAAGAAGGGGGGGTTGATTTTCATAGTTAAAGGGTAGATGCGAATGATCTACTGTTGGAGGCTGCGAGCTGAACTCTGTAGGATTTATCGAATTCGTCTGATGAACTACGTTTGGTTGGGTATGATGAAGGTATTGTCGACCTTGATGTGGGGCTCCATGTATGTGTGGTGGAGGTACGTGCACAGGATACGATTCTGGATAAATGTGTTGTGGGGCATTGCCGTTAAAGGGGCCTAGATGGTTTTGTTGATTGTGGAGTGTTTGCGTTTGGTGAGATTCTGTCTGGACGTGTTGGGGAGTCTGAACGTGAAGTGGGTTCATGTGGCTTCGGGGAACTTGAGGTGCGTCTGTATGACGCAGGGGCGGGTTGTTCGACTGCATGGAAAGTGGAGCCGTAAAAGCAGTCTGTTGGCCCTGCCCAAACACAAATAGTGGGGCTTGAGCTACGGGAGCAGCAGTACGCGGTGCATGGATGTAAGTATTGATGGGCGCGTTAACGTGTGCGTGAACATGCTCGTTGACGTGTCCGTTAACATGTCCGTTAATGTGTGGCGCTAGATGGATATTAGGCTGCTGTAGCCGGGGCTGCCCTGGCTGATGCGCAAGACGGGGCTGCACCATAGGTTGAGGGCGAGAACGCAGTTGTGGGTTTTGAAAGACAGCAAATTGTGTTGGTTGTCTCGGTATCATCGGCACATGCTGGACACGTTGTACAAGCACCTCCCGAAAACGTCGAGGAGGTGGCATCACTGGCAAGTTAACTTGTATATCTTGCTTAACGTCAGGATCCAATGCCTCGAGTGCACGCGTAGCAGCTTCTATGACCTGTTAAGAGCCAAAAAAAGTTCATACCACGCAGTCGCAGACTAAGAGTAATGCATCCGACCTCTGTCGCATGTCTTTCTTCGACCGAGTCCATTAATAGACATTTCCTAGTTTGGCTGCTTGACCCAGCTGTGCGGCGTGTGTTCTGGAAGTCGCTTTGTTCAGTGTCTAATATCGGGAAAGCGAAATGGAAACGAACGCGCTCGAAATGATCATAGCCGTCTTTCACGGTCTGTCGGCAGACATAACATGACACGGTCCCGCAGAAAGGGCAAGTCATTTTGTTACACTACAAAACTCGGAATAATTAGTAAATAAACTCTAACATCCATGGCATGACCGTACTCCATCTTCCTTGATGAATGCTGAAGGGTCCCGTGAGGAGGTATTAAGATTTAAAGAATCAAGATAACGTACGTTTCGTACATTGCGGACATCTGCGGACCAATGCACTAGCTGTTATAGTTCCTTTCAGATGAAATATAGTAGGATGGTTGTAGGCCTACTCATAGCTTCCTCGACCGCATGTCGTCCTTCCTGTTTCTTCGATTCCTGGATTTCTGTGAAGCGACAATCTCAATTTGGTATAGCATACAAAGACCGAACAGAAATTTGCCTTTGCAAGTCTTTGGAAGATGAGACTATGGAGATAGTATTAGCAAAATTGAGAATAGAGATGAATGGTTCGAGTTTTATACCGATTGCTTGCACTTCCTACAGCTTTTTACTCCACAAGCATCAATATTTCCGCAGACGAGTTCTGGTGCTTGCTCGTCGACAACCACACAGATCCAACCACAAAAGGGACATTCTCCCAACGGTAACCCGGCCTCCAGAATCTGCCTACGATCTAGAAGACGGCGCCGGATATCCAGAAGCTTCTCAGGAAGACAGCGACCTAACTCTGAGTCGGGAAAGAAAGCCTGGCAGCCAGCTATAGATGGGCATCCAATATCAACTTTATCAAGGAGTATCAAGGATGTCGAATGAGATGCCACACATGCGTGGCAGAATAGGTGTTTGTCGGTACAGGAGAGCATATGACTCTGCGGCAAGGCATGTAAGTGCGCTTCTAATAGCAGCAAAACTTCACTGACCAAGGCGAACATTGAGAAGCAGCATTCGCACTCCACTTCTTCCCTTTTGATCGGTACCATCTCTTCATTGAACATAGGCCTTATTCCTGTTAATGAATTTTGAGGAACTTCGTCGAAGAACTTGACGCCATTATTTCTCTCCAAGATTTCTTCCAACAGTCGCTCGCGCTCTCGATAGAAATCGACGCCGCTTAGTTCCCGTCCTTTTCCCTTATTTTTCGGTAGGCTAGTAGCTTCGTGTTTATACGGGACCAGCGTAACATGACTGAGTGTTTGATTGTTCTCCTGGTTTTCCTGGCCAAGTAGAAAGAGATGTGTGGGACCGTATAGTGAGTCGTGTCCTAAGAATGTCTTCTTGATATAATCCTCGGAAATCCATCGAAAGTCAGCCTTCAGATGATCCTACGTATACTTCTTAATTGTATATTCAGTTCATATGGAATTTCAGACAGACCAGTGCAAGCGTGGAATACTCTTCAAATTTACTAGGAGGATGCCACTCAATTCCACGATCAAATGTGAACTCTCGGACAGATGATTGTCCTTGCTCTCTGCTTTTCCCCATAGTGTTAGTAAGATAGTCTCGCTTTTCGCTGCGTCCTTTGCCCAGTGAGCTTTCTGGAAGAGAAGACAGAGCAAGGTCAACAGCGCTGTTCCGGTAGGTAACCACGTGTTTCCCAATAGAAGAGCCTAATGTATCCCGGCCGACCTCTGGGCATCTGTTCATTACACAGTCTGCCTGGAAGGGCACATAATGCTGCTCAGATTGCACGAGTCGCTGGGGAGTAAAACTAGATGACGGCTCGAAAGAGGTATCAAGTCCGGGTGATTCATACATAGAAGCATATGAAAGATGGGCCGAACCCTCCATGACAGAGGATCAATGGATATGTCAAAACCCTGCCTGTGAAAGCGGCCACCTCCTCATCAAGGGGTGAGCCACGGAAGAGTAAGCGCCTAGGGTATACTTGTTGCGATACGGTGGGGCGAAGAGAGAGTTTATCTTTGATAGTCCAGGCTGTTATACGGGCTGATCAGTACGAAATGATTGATATGGCACGTTATAATATCATAAATGTCCGACCCAAAGAAATACCGCATAAGGACCGGCGTACAAAGCGAGAGATAATATCTGATACCGTATGAGAATACAAAGCACACATTCTAGATCCAGCCCTTTTTAATTTTCATCTTCTCACGATCAGAGAAATACTGTAGTGATCTCATTGCTTCGATGTAACCGGATATAATGGTTCCCCAGTACGCGCATGCAGGACATCTGATAGTCAACATCTCAAAAGTTTGCGTTCGCCCAGCTTGGAACGTTGATAGACGCCTTCAAAGACTGCCTCCCCAAACATCCATCCTTTGAAAGCGGAGTGGAGAGAAAGTGGTCCATCGGCCAGCGTGATCCGAGGTCAACAAATAATGAGATTTCGATGACTTCTTCATCTTCTTGGAATTTTCCATTTTCAGGGCAGCATTGTCCGGCTGACGAGTTCTAGTCATCATTTGCAGCAGCCTTTTTTCCCATTCGCCGCTTATAATAACGTGTATGATGATCAGCCCCATCCCGCGTTAGCCAATTCGTGCCACAAGTCATGATCCCTAGTGGCACACGCAACTTTCAAGTGGAAACCAACAGAACCGGCAGCAGATATTTACCATTCGCCGCCTGCGTTTTGACCGATGGCGGTCTCTATTCGTTTTAGGTAATTGTAGAACTTTCTGTTAGAAGATGTGTTGAGCTATTTTCGTCTCCTGAGCAATGTACTCCTTTATACGATACACTGAATACATGCCTGCCCCGGCAATATTCAACGGTAAGTTGCTAAGTATAAAATCACCTTTTCGTAACAACAGCCAATTCCCCTAGAACGACCGAGCCTTGGCCTCACCGCTTTGTGGAGCACAGGTTCTGTTGGGTTGGTAAGCACAAGTTGGTACACTGAGTTATATGGCACTCACGATACAGATCCCATCAACATTCTTGGTGTCAGGGTCATCTAGCCACCTTCGATCCATACACCTGCCGAGTTTGCCCAACGTCATTTTTTTATTGAAGAGTCGTGTGGAGGCCTTCGCTTTCACATTAATGGGGATTTCAGTCTATGAAGCTATTAAATATTTCCCCAAAGGGATGTTGTAAACGCAGATAAACTACGATCTCGTAAGATCATGATCAATAGTGTCGCCGCGAAGATTTTCTTTCCATCCATCAAGTCACCCTCAGTGAAGCTCTAATGGCCGTATTCGGGCTAGCAAATTTTCCAAGTACGGTGCTCAGGTGCTCGGTGCGCACGGATCGTGTGGACCTGAACGAAGTGATCATTTTTTGATTGACATGCGAATGTCTTCAACTGCCAGAGGCGCCAAAGCATGTGCTCTCATATGCCATGGCTTTTGTATACTTCTGTCGGTAATTACATCGATCTTGTCGTCAATACGCGATGCACAAAGCAAAAATTCAAACGTTGACGGTTTTAAAACGGCAACATGGCTGGAGTTCCGTCCGCCGACTCAGCCGCCCCCCTCTATGTCGAATCCCTATGCTATTGCCATCGCTGGATTTACTCCTGGACTCTATGGTTGGTACACTTTATACAATTCTATGTTCATGATCATTTACGCGTTGTGCCGACAGGTTTAATGATCTCCGCGCCGTCAGGACCTATTTACTTTCATCGCTTTCAGCTCGCTGATCTGGCTATTACAAAGATTGTATGGCATCGGGCTCGCACAGTCGACGTATTTTTATCGCACATTTCCCAATGAACGTCTTCGCTGGAGGATTTTTGTTTGTTCTCAGTTGCTTCCGGAATTATGGAGCATTGATAGAGTCTCGATATAGGTTGCTCTACTATTGTGCAGTTCTAGCAGTCATTTCCTATACCGAGTTTTCACGAAGTAGCGCAGGGTCCTAGATACAATCCACATGTGTGGACTCTCTCAGGCGGTCATACATGCCTTTATGGTGCAAAAGTTGGCACCAGTATATCCTTGGTTAGTTGCCAAGTTGCTGCACTCATAATTATCTCGTTGATACTTATATGTAAAGGGGGATGAAGGTGCGTCTTTGACGAAATGTCCATTCTTTGCGCCTTGCGATTATTCTATACAGATAGTTTCGGCCATTACAGTAAGCCTGCATACTTGTACTGGTACCACATACGTTGAATCGCATTCGTCAAGTTTATAACAGCTTTTGTTGTCGAATGGTCTGTATTTTAGGTGCTGACTCTTACTTTGACTGGATTCTCACAGCGTGCCAGCGCATATACAATACGGGTCTATTACGGTCAGTCAAGCACGCGGGATTTACTTTTCGGGTAAGATCAATGTTTGGCCTTCTAGTGAGCAACAAGCACCGCCTTCTTACTATGACAGTGGTGAGTAAGCCTTTCCTCCGTACTGAAAGGATCGCCATATGACAGTGGTCCCCTAGTTCCTGCTTGCCCTTGTGCAACTAAGTACGTATTGAGGCTAAAGCATAACATTCCGTCAGCTAAGCCGATATGAACTCCACAATTGTTTAGTCGCTGGCATTGGTGAGCTGTTAATCTCCTTTATAATGTGGACGAAACTCATCTAACTTAGGAACTGCCTATGAGATGTATGCCTTCGATCTCAGCTGTACTCGCACTTACTGATGCCTAAGCTGTAAAGGGCCATTGGCACTTCATTATTCTCTTCACAGACCAAAAAGACAAAGGTTGTTTCCAAATTACTTCACTTTGCGACTCTAATGTATCTGTACAGACATACGGTGGCATCCATCTGGTTGCCTCTGTTGGATGTGATCTTCTTATTTCCATCTCCCTTGTGTATAATCTGAACAAGAGCCGAAGCGGTATTCGAAAGTTCATCATCAGTCTCTATGAACATGACTGTGTCGCTGATGCTAGTATTTCAGAACGGCAAACTTGATCGACAGGCTAATCATACATTCTATCAGTGTTGGAATTATCACCAGGTACGGTCCATTTATGTCCAAATCTAAACTTAGCTAAATCTTTGGTAACCAACGAAAATGATAACGTTTAGCATCGTAGCAATTTTGACGCTAGCGCTGGTAGCTATTTTATGCTATTCTCACGTTTTTTCTTGCTCACAATTGACAGTGGTTCGCCCTCCCGGATGACTTCCGTTTTGCCATTTTGCATTTCACTGTCAGCAAAGGTAAGCATCAATACATATGGCTTAGATTGTTGAGTAACAAGGTTTTTAGTGTATATCAATAGTTTTTTGGCCACGTTCGTGTTGAGTGTTACTGTCGGTTTGGGTGCTTAATCACTTGTTGCTTTCTAGGCTCAACTCTAGGATATCTCTACGTGATGATCAACTGAAAAGTACAGTCGTCAGTTGTGAGTAAACCTAATATGTGTTATCTGATAAACAATAACTAGCACGTAATTAGCTCTCAGGTTTCAACGGACCCACTCAGAAGTCGTGTCCACTTTCATCAGCAACAGAGAGGAGCGTCCAGCCGTGTAAAGGGATGTAGTTTTATGTTTTATAGTAAAAGGGGCATCTTTAAAATTTAATGCCGTATGTAAGTTTCAAACTCTATATAAGTGAACAGTGCTGTAGTTGGTTTGGGCCTGTTCGGGCATGACCTATAATTGTCGAATCGGAAGAAACCATCGGCCCGTTATCCCGATCGTTGTCGTCAAATTATTTTGTGATCACGTGCTAATTATCTCGACGTGTCTGCCACGACATCGAGTCATCGACTAGTGCGTTTCCAAATCTTCGGCTTTGTTTCTTTTTTACACGTAGATGCTATTTGCTACCACTAATTAAAGGATTCTTTAATCTTTTGCACAACATGCGTCTCGTACACTGCTGCGTTCTTCTGTCTCTGGTTTCGCAAGCAGCGCTCGCCGCCATCCTCGCGATCGACTATGGAGCGGATTGGATCAAGGCCTCTCTTATGAAACCTGGCGTACCTTTTGATGTTCTACTTAGCAAGGATTCCAAACGGAAAATCCAGTCTGCTGTAGGCTGGAAAAAAAGCGACCGCTTACTAGGCACTGATGCTGCTGCAATGGTATGCATAGTCTTGCATCTCTGGCAACTTTTGTCGCTGACTATAGGAATAGGCCAGTAGGTTTCCCAAAGACGTGTTCACCTCCTTAAAAAATCTTCAAGCAGCCCCCTACGATTCGGAAGTTGTATCATATTTTACTAAGATATCGCCCAATGAAGTAATAGAAACGGCACGCAAGACAGTCGGGTTCAGGCAAAGCGATGGTACCGAGTGGAGCGTTGAAGAGCTTATTGCTATGCAATTTTCATATATCAAGCAACTGGCTGAAGGCGTCGCTGGAGAGAAGGTGCGGGATGTCGTGGTTACGGTTCCGGCATATTACTCCCAGTATGAGCGTGACGCGGTGGCGGATGCAATTGAGATCTCGGGACTCCGTACCTTGGCGCTCGTTAATGATGGCACCGCAACAGCCGTGAACTTCGCTATGACGCGTAGTTTTTCAACGCCCGAATACCATATTATCTATGATGCAGGGGCGTCCTCAATAAGGGCTACGGTCGTTGCTTTTTCACCCATTGACGCAAAAAGTGCATCATCCGGAACACATGTTGCAGTTGCAGGAGTCGGATACGATCGTAGAACTGGTGGCACGGAACTTGACAAGCGGATGCGTCAAATACTCGTTGAACTGTTTAATACAAAACACAGGAAGGACGTGCGTGAAGACCAAAAGGCTATGGCCAAGCTTTGGAAAGAAGCTGGCCGTGTAAAGGCGATTCTCAGTGCCAACACCGAGGCAACATCTTCGGTATGTCCGCTACCTGGTCGCTCCATTCTTCTATTTAGACTGGTGATATAGGTCGAAAGTTTAGCATGGGACATCGATTTTCGTGCTAAAATCACGAGATCTGTTTTCGAAAGCGCATGCAGTGACTTAAAAGATCGTTTTGTTCAGCCTATCCACGACGCTCTGAATGCAGCAGGATTGACTCTGGTGCAGCTACTATATTTCTTCCTTTTTTCCATATCTTACAGTCTCTAGGATAAAATATCTTCCGTTCTCCTTGTTGGCGGTATGACTCGTACACCCATGGTGCAGGATGCTGTCAAGGCGGCTGTTGGAGCGTAAGTGCAAAGTTCTGCCATCTTGAGAAGTCTAACTTATTTTCTCAGTGAGAAAATTGCCCTAAACGTTAATGCTGATGAGTCTTCCGTTCTGGGTAAAATCCTAAGCATGCTTTCGGGTTAATATATCTGATGCGTTTCCAGGTGCTGCATTCTATGGCGCAGGTCTTAGTCGTCAATTCAAGACCAAAGATATCAAGGTTTCAGATATCAGCATCCACGATGTCGAGGTCTCCTATTTTGCTGCGCCCACAACGCCATTGACCCGTCCAAGGAGCATTACGACTTTAATTTTCCCTTCTGGCTCTAAAGTGGGTTCGAAGAAAACAGTGACTTTCAAGCGTAAAGAAGACTTTACACTCTTCTTTGATTACAAGCACCTCGTTGCTTCGTAAGGTTTTTTTTCCCCTTCATCAGTTTCCGATCTTGATACCTATCTATTAGTGGGTTTCCTCAACGTATATGCGAGTCTGAGATTCAAGGTGTTAGCGAAGCTATCGGGAATCTTACAGAACGCGGAGCGGTAGACCCAGTGATTAAGGCTACTCTACTTCTTTCAGAATCTGGCTTTATTTCGGTCTCTGAGGCTGTGGCTTTTGGCGAGATCAAAGACGACAGCCTTACTGGTAAGCTTATGATCTATTTTTGTTTCTGTTTATCAAATTGTCTATAGGAAAACTGAAGGGGCTCTTCGGCGGAGGCAGCTCTTCCGAAGAAGGATCTTCATCCTCTGAACATACCCCTCCTCGTGAAACTGAGACTGACTCGGAGACTGGGTCTGTCACCGAAACTGGAACACCGACATCAACAGTGTCCCCATCTTCGTCATCATCTGCATCACCCTCGCCTTCCGCTAATAGTACATCAGCCAACAAGAAAATCTTGTCCAAGGAAAACACAATTAAACTGAAGGTTGGTACTACCTTCCCCACAATACCGCCAATGACGGTTGAGGAGAAAAAGAAGGCTCGAGGAAGGTGAGAGGTTTATGTTGTTCGATTGAGGGTTAATCTTACACCTTTTCATCTTGAATGAAGGCTTCGTGCTTTAGATTTGGAAGAGACGGCCAAAAACAAAAAGGATGAGGCTAGAAATACTCTTGAGAGCTATCTCTATCGTTTGAGAGATCTCCTCGACGAAGGCAATGAGTCTACCCCCTTCAAGAAATGTTCAACAGAGCCTGAGCGGAAGGGTATATCGGAGAAGCTGGATGAGACGTTCATCTGGTTGCATGACCGGGGCGATCTTGCCGAGACATCCCAATTTCTCAATAAACGTATCTCATTGGAGTGAGCTTGATCCACTCTAACCCTTAGATCGTTTCTGAGTTCGTTGATAGGACTATGGAGAAACCGATCATCCATCGTTACCAAGAAATCGAGGCGTTCCCCCAAGCTCTAAACAACAGCCAGATGTGGAATTGGAGCACGCGGCTATTTCTTACAGAGGCTAGGCAAAACCTCACAGCCGAGATAGAAGCTGATCTACCGTCGAAGTGGACAAAGGAGGAACTTGATGGGCTGGAGAAGACCTTGAAGGAACATGAAACATGGCTCAACACCTGGGTTGAGAAGCAAAAGCGCATCAAGCCAAACGAGGATCCGGTCATCGAAACTGCGGAAATGAAGGCACGGGCTAAAATGCTGGAGACCAGCTTGCTGAAACTTTACAGGCGTAAAGTGCCTAAGGCGAGGAAGCCCAAGCCATCAAGTACTCCGAAACCCGAACCAGTACAGCAGCCGCAAGGAGATGGGGACACTACAGCAGAAGGTAAAACAGGAAAACCGGAAGTAGACGATCAGATGGCTCAGGAGCCTCTGAGTACACCGACACGGGACGAATTATAGATGGACGTGTATTAGAATTCCTTAACTTACCTGCATTTGCGTGCACGAAATATATTTAATTGAGAAACTCGACGCCTAACCCTGGTTCGTGGTTGGTGGTGTACTCAGACAACGATAGCTTGGTTATCTTGACACGCGGAGTAGGGATGCATAAGCAAAACCATATGGTTGACGTAGACTAGTCAGTGGTTACAAGCGACTGTACCCGTAGCAGAAGCAACTGTCACCCTGGTATCAGCGTCCAACCTTAGCCCAACTGGTTGCCACCTCAGATAAACTCAGGGATTGGAAAAATGGCCTTGTTTAGGTACGCTTGGAAGACGTTGGGTTCTGCAAAGTAGCTCCAACTGGAGACGCCACCCCCCGGGCTGGTCCTATTGCGGGGGGCTTCTTTGTAGGAGGGCAAGGTTTTTTCTATCGTGTCCCGTAGCATGCTGTTGAGATTTCTGTAGCCTCCTTCCACCTTTGCGCCGTTTGCGATAAACAAAAGGGTGACGTTCGTACTTGGTGTGGCCATCCACGGAAGTAGAGGAGAGGTGCGAGTCCAATAGATTTGGGTTGAAGGTGAAGACTTCACTTGGCTGGAGAGCTCTTTGGCAGGGACAGTGAATGTGAAGGATTCAATTGCACTGAGCTTCTGAGAGCCGGAGTAAGGGAAAAAGGGAGAGTTTGGGTCACCGGAGGGATTGAGAGGATTGGGATATGCTAAAGGAATGGAGACTTGAAAGCTGTATAAATCTCCTGGTCGGGATTGCGCGATATAAGTCCGTTCTGGGGGGAAAGACTGGTAGACTGGATTATTGGCAACGTGAACAACTGGAATAAATTGAGCTCGCATGCTACGGTCAAGGACCGGGAGGAGTAGAGAGCACACCTGGAACGGTCTTCCCACTGTAGGGATTCTGCCAGGTATTGAGGACCTTTTTGGTGACTGGGTCGAGATATAATTGAAGTTCTCGAGACAGTAGGTCATAAGCTCCATCTGTCATTTTCACGGCGCGAGCAACATTCATGCCAAGTACACTGAAGACGACTTTGGGTTGTTCGCCAGGCTTGTATGACCTCAAAACCTAGATTGGGACCTTGAAAACATGAGATAAGGAAGAAGCCTAACATACAGAACTTCTCCCTCCCACTGGACAAAGGTATTTTCTTTGGCATCCGTACTAGCCCTGATACGCATAAGATCATCCGGCGAGAGGTTGCGAGGTGACGAAGCCGCAGCAAGCGTTTCCGCGGAAGCATAGCGGGTCAAAAAGAACAGAAAAGACAGTAAATGGTACACATAGAACATTATAGCGATGAAAAGGGTCAAGGCATGGTTTGCTTGTTATACATAGATGAATCACCTAGCTCCATGCGTTGGAAACCAATGGCATGGTCTTATCATGCTTTCCTTCGGGGCTGGTTTGCAACCATCACGACGAGGTTGACATGGGTTCATGAAACACCCACATTCACCTGACCCTGTCACGACTCACTTCGGCCACCAGTGTGCATCACTGGCTACTCTGTATCATTTCTAGGTTGGGGGTGCAACTGCCTGCGGAACGAGGCCGAACGGTTCAAAAAGTGCGACCTGATTGCAAATGTGTATCGCGGGCGGTCAACCAGTAAGTCCGAGACCGGGATACCGGGCTAGAATGACAGGCTTGCAGCAGTTGATAACCAAGTTTGGACATTAGAAGCTTCTGTTCGCAGTAAATAATGATATGAATGGCTGAGCATGAAAATTGGAGAGTGAATGTTGTAGACCATTGCGCGATTATAGTCTCGCCCTCGGGCAGCCAGTGACGGTGGTCGGACCGATCATGACGCGCTATTTGTACTTGGTGATTCTGAATGCCAATATCCCCAAGCTACACCTTTGCATCAAGGCATTAGGCAATAGGCTCAAACCTGGTCAACATACTGGACTGCTCTTATCTATAATCCTGGCTCATGTCAACTCGAAGCTATGATAGCTTCGCACAAGAGAAGCGAGTCTCTAAGAACCGTGTTACAGAAGAAGATCTGTTCGAGTGGGTCCTACATAACAATCATCTCCAAAGGTTCTAAATGCTCTTAACTAGCTATGTCCTTCGCGTAGCGTGTGTTCAAATACTCTTTAACAAACGCATCATCTACACGCTCACGTTATTCTCAGTGTTCTAAGCTATCTCATAATGCCCAAGGCTGTAGAGTCACCAAAGGTCTCCGCAGTTGAAGTCCGAGAACGGGAACACTCGTCTCGACTTTCGGCGCTCTCAAACTTCTCTATCAGCGATATGTTCAGAGATGTTAGGGACGGGCCAAAAAGTGTTAAATTTCCGGAGAAATTACTGAAAGTGCTAGAACAGAAGCTGCAAGACATTGCTATGGGCAAAGACCCAGCGTGCGTGGTCGTGAAATCTATCTACATACTACTATAGACGCTGATTCGGGGCACAAGTTACTCAGATCAGCTAGTCCGGAGGACGATGGGTAAATTCTATGGCCAGTTCAAGATTGATAGCTTCAAGCGCCAGATGAAAGAAAACAGGAAGATCGAAGAACTTATATTGATGTTCGCGACCCACGCCACAGCGGTATTGAAGAAAGAGCCCACTCTTGCTGGCGATGGGTGGAAAGTTGAATTGAACAACCAGATAGCACAGTTTGTGAAGATGCTTCGAGAGTGTCTCCGGAATGTCAATCACGTTTCGCCGGAACTACTCTCGCGATTGGACATATATACGGCAAAACTAGCCCCATCCCAGACCTATAGCGATTCCGGCTATGACTCGCCTACGCCTCGTGACCGCGACTCTTTGAACCCACCAATAATCAGTACCAACATCGCTGATATGCCGCTTGTTCGGTCTGTGACACGTCTATTCAAATTACCCGATCATGCAGTACAGAAGGAGGTTGACCAGATACGAGGTAGTATCGTTACCGAAAAGGTGAGCTTGATCTGTATCTAACCCTTCTGAAACCCCAGCTGAGCTTGTTTAGGCTGCCATGACAGACCTCAAGGCAGGATGATTGTTTTAATCCCTCTGATTGGTCTGATTATCATTCTACCCGTCACTGCAGACATGCTTGAAGAACATCGCCGCCGGTGCGCCGTTTCCAGGTCGGCGAGAGGATTTCAACAGTGATGCAGCATGGAACCACTGGAAGACACTGGAGACAACCCACCTTCAGCAACTGATGGTGGTTATGGCTCAATTTAACCCAGAACTTGCAAAATCAACACCAGCAGAGGTGCTACCGTCTTTTCAGACTCCTAGCACCCGTCCATGGTCCCAATATTCTGCCTATGATTCTCCCGGTGGAGCGACTTCGCGCCACGGGTCTATCTCTAGTAGACGGTCTTTGTTCGTCGACAATGCTTCCACGAATGGAGAGGCAGGAGATGATGAAATTCCTGTAGGCCACCACTTCACGTTTATACCCCCAAACCCTCGGAAATTCTACAGCCGCTTAGTTGAAACATGCCTTGTTGCCGATTTGGAAGTCATGCTAAGCCCCGAAGTAGATGATAACGATGAGGTTTCGCTAGGAATACTATCATCTACTCACATCGAGCTCATCACCGAATGCGCGTTACGGTGGCGGATTGGACATTCGTATAGGGTTTCCTGTTTCTTGGACTTGGTGAAACAATTTTACGAACGTAACGATGTGCCGATGGAGTGCATTCCGGAGGCTCTAAGTAACGTCACTAAAGTGATGCAAGAGACGGAGTTAGACTATTGGCCCGTTCAAGACGTGAGCATTCGGTTTCTTCAATGATTTGATGGTATTGCTTCATATATATCATGTAGTCGACCTATCTTGCAGGCGTTTATGCTTCTCTATTCAATATTTTCCTATCATCACTATATCATTCCATGGACGCGCTTCCCAACCTCAAGCCGTCTGAGGTTGAACCATATCTCGCCATATTGGAGCAACTACAGAACAGTGGGCTCCTCGAACGGTTTGATGTCGATATAGCGGCTCGATTTAACGATATACAAGAACGGATACGGCAGGTATCCGCTCACTTCTATGAGCTGACAATGCAGGAATTACAGAAAGCTCCTGGCGTAAATCGCGCCCTACCCCTCCTGCTCATGACTGATGAAATCGAGAAGTCTGCCAAGCTCCTTGATAAAAGGTTTCCAGAACCAGTAATGAGGTACATTTGTATCGTTCGGATCTTATCGCCTTACTGACCCATGATTACTATCACGCAGCCAGTTGGACCTTGTGTCTTTGCTGGTTGAGATAGTCATTCCACACTACATCACGGATCTGCAGAATTCACAGCGGCGCCTCTTTGAATCATCCATGAACGGCCCAACTCCGGATGTACCTATTCAAGATATCTTTGCCCTATATCGACGGACAAAGACATTACTTGGCATGTATGCCGCTTTCGTTCCCAAGTAAGGTCTAGATTACCTCATTTTGGTCATAGCTAGGCTTAATGCTATTTGACTTGCAGTGGGCAAACCAATTTTAATCTAACCACTTTCTTTGAACCTTATGTCCGGCAGTGGCTGCTTAATACGGATAGTAAGACAGAACAATGGGTACAAGCTGTGAGTCATTGTAGATTTTCTAAGGCTCACCTCGGTCAACTATGTTCCTAGGCAATCGCAGCCGATCAGGTAAGGCCGACCTATACTTCCAAAACAAATTTCTATAGTGTGACTGCACCAGTTCAACGCGGAGAGCTCTGAAGGCCACAGCTCATCCATTGTCGACCTCTTCGACTCACTTCGAAGTCCAATAAACTTCTTGCAAGATCTTGAATGGGAGAACGAGTACGAGAATGCACACTTTTTCACTGCATTGTCCAAGGTCGGAGCTCCTTTCTGTTTGCCTATTGCTTTGGTCTTATATAGCACGATTCTTTGTTTATCAGACGATATCTAAAGCCGTAGAGCAATATTGTCGGAGTATTGAATCGATGTTCATGGCGGAAATGTTCCCTCGGCCAACAGACTACTTACAGCCGCAGAAATCGTCCGCCTGGCTGGAAAGGGCACGGCAGCTTGCAATAACTGGCGAGAAGCGGGTTGAGCCGTTCAACTTTCGTCCTGAATCATGCGTGAAGCTTAACAACGTTGAGGCTGCACGAAAACTACTTGACAATATGTACAACCAAATGCAAGCGGACAAGATGGCTGACATTGTGCAGAAACACGGACCGCCTGTACCAGAAAAAGTAGAGCGGAGCAGGTTCCTGTTTAGTGTGAAGATTGTCATGGCGGAGGACTTGGTGCCACTGGACAGCAACCCGTCAGCAAGACTGGATACTTTCATTACGTTGAGTGATCCTGACGGAAACCGGCTAGCAAAAACCCGGACAATTTACGAGTCACTTGATCCACGGTGTACGAATTCCCTCCTTTTTGAGCTGACACCACAGGTTTGCTGAAAAGTATACAGGGGACGAAACGTTCGATATCTCTGTCGAGAAAGAGCTATGGTTGATGGTTAGCGTTCGTGATCGGGCTCTGATTGGCAAACACGACACCGTTGGCCGTGCATACCTCTGTCTAGATCCACGACGGTTCGGCGACTTTTTGACTCACGAGCTATGGATGAATCTCGAGCCCAATGGGAGAGTCCTACTTCGCATCAGCATGGAGGGTGAGAAGGACGATATTCAATTCTATTTCGGTCGTGCGTTCCGATCGTTGAAGAGGGCAGAGGCTGATATGGTCAGAATCTTCATCGACAAGGTACTTATCGGCCATCCTCACGTCATCACACATCCGACGACTGACGTTTTGCGAATCAGATGTCGCCGTTCGTTCAACAGTGTCTCTCACGGAACGTGGTCAAAACCCTCCTGAAAGGAAACACAGGGTTAGACTACAACAAAGCTATTGGCAATGTGACTGCGCTGTACCGCTCCGCTCTTGGCTCCTCCTCGAACGAGGTTCAAATACCGTTACCTCAAAACGAGAAACCGCGAACACGACCAGAAGATTTGACGGACGTTGAAATCGAGCAGGCAATACTACCACTGTTCGACTATTTCGATGCCAACCTTCAGACACTCAACACGTACCTAAGTGACATGGCGAAAGAGATGGTTATGACGCGCGTATGGAAAGAGATTTTGATGATATTAGAGGGACTGTTGATCCCACCTTTGTCCAATGTTTCAAGCGATTTGAAGCCTTTGAGCGATAAGGAGGTGGATATTGTATTCAAATGGCTCAAGGTGCGCCCTTATTTGCCGAATTTCATTTTCTTCTCAATATCCTCATCCTCTTATAGTTCCTGAGAGATTATTTCCACGCTGGGGGAGAAGGTCCTGTACCGCTAGAACTTTTACAGAACCAGAAGTACAGAGATGTCCTATCTATCAGGCTCTATTACGATTGGCATACGTACGTCCACTCCCAACCACCCTCCAACACGAGTTATGCTAAATGTCTCTTTACGTCCACCAGAGATGATTTGATGGAAGAATGTGTTCGAATGATGCAGCAGAGCCTACGCTCAGCGCCGACAGTCAAAAAGCGTGCGAAGAGTGTCTACTCGCAGCGGAATCTTGGGACAATAAAGATGCGCAAGAAAGAGAAGCGAGAGGAGAAGGAGGTCAGTAGCGAGGAAACAATATTGAGAATCCTGCGAATGCGGTTCGTCTTCTCTCTTTCGATCGACATTTCACTCATTGTATCCTTCGCTTCGTAGACCTGGGACCTCAGATTTCATCTCCCAACAACTTCAAATCATGTCGGCGATGCAAGCAGAGCAAGAAAAGCGTGCCAAAGATCTTGAGCAGCGCAAGCTCAAACGACCCACAAATCGACCTACCAGCCAAGTGCCACCACTTCCACCACTTCCTGCTCCATAATATTACCTCTTTCTTTCTCGGCTTTCCTAGGTTTTCACTTGTCCAGCTCTGTGTTTGTGATTGAGATATCGTTTATACCATTTTCTTTCCCCGCGCTCCATGAACGCTTACTCGCACGGAACATTGTACATAATCTGTTGTGTCACCTATAATTCGACTCTTATAGTGTACTTGTAAGCGTCTCTATTTCCGAAAAGATCTGGATTTGAGCTTTGCGCCTTGTTGCCATAGTTCTGGCGGCCATTGTCGCGATCACGTGATGTGCCTAAGAACAATGACTTTAAGAACAATTGTTGTGGCGGAGAACAACAGCAGCAGTGACGCCTCATGTTTGCAGTACAAAAGCCAGATGTCCAGTGGCCAACATTTTCAACGCTTCTTGTCATCGCCTCCTCTCAACGTAATCGTTTTTCTCTTCCTTTCACGTTCCTTCATACTTTCCACTAGGTGCTGGTTCATCTGAGTAATTCTAGAACACGCCTTTGCTACGCTACACGATCGCTTCACACCTAGTTTTACTAACTTATAATGCTGCCTCCTCGTGCTTGTGAGTAAGGCTGTGCGATTTTGATCCTGATTGGTGCATATCACTCACAATCGTTTCCTACGATAGACACTTTCATCGGTCTCAATGGCATTCGCATCTTAAGCGTTGTCGCCTTGCTCCTAGTTTTCGCCAGCAACATCGTTACGCTTGTTCATGATATCCAAGCCGTCAACAGATTTATGGCGGCCGGCAAACAGGGCTCCAGCTCGACAACGACTTCGCCAACCAACAACTCTACGCTGCACATGGTCGACATGGATTACATTTCGTACGTTTAATATCCTTTTTTAGCCTGTGTTTCGGGCTTCTAATCATTCCTTGGTGTCTCTTACAGTGGAAGCACCGTACCGAACCAGCCTGCTGGCGTATTCTGGGCCGTCCTGAACAGGCTGCTGATCATCGGTCAAAGCATCGTTCTACTGTTGTCCGAAATTGGCTGGCCATCATCGTTCTTTAATCGCTTTTTCCCTGTGCTCGGGAAAGATTTCGGTTTAGGCGCTCTTGGTGTCATGCAATGCCTGTAAGCCGAATTTAATGTATACACACCGCGAGCCATCATTGATCGGGGATTTGTTATACAGCATTGGTGCTGCTGTCCTTTCACACAGAGTAGATACATTCACCCTCGTTGCTGCATTTTTCCTCTTCGCGATAGGCTGCCTCAATATGCTTGTCGGCCTCATCTGGCGAGAATCCGCCAAAGCTAAGCGTTCTGTCACATCATGGCGGGATCAGGCGAAGAGCGCGTTGCCCACCCACGTCGCCGGCGTCAATGTCAAAGGCGCTATGTCAACAGCATCTTCTGCCGCTTCGTCGTTTGTCTCAGGCGGCGGAGGTTCACCTGCTAAATCAGGGCTTGGTTTTGGGAGACAGGCGGAAAAGGCTGCAGCGGCTAGAGGTGAATTTTTAATGCCTTTGAGATGATATTGAGTAATCACCTGACCCTTTTTTTTCAACAAGGTTATCTGATTTCCCGTCCTATCGAGTCTTTACCGCGATATGCTCCAAAGCCAGCTCAGTCCGCGGAACAAGATGGGGAAGAACCACAAGCAAAATAATCTGATATGATTTCGAAGATGATTATGATGCGTTTCATTGGACATCTATGTAAAAAAGAATTCACACCACGGACAGGATTACTGCTCAGTGACCGATCAAATCCGCTGTCATGTACCCATCCTTTTGTAGCCCATTTATAGCGTCTATCATAGTTATCTGCTTTGCTTTATAATTGTCAGCTGTATTCATCGCCTATTATAGCACTTGTTGTGAATCAGTCAAAAGTGCGCTGAAACGTGGCTGTGTCGTGTCAGGATGTAAGGTTGCTTTGAGTCTTTGATTCACCCCAAAGACACTGCCTGTTCGACTTTAAAATGCGGAGCCCTCGTTCCATATTTTTTATCCGCGCGCTCGGCAACTCTATCGTATTTGCCTATCTGGAAAAGTCATGACTCCTTTCGATTTTCTTTCGTGAGTTAAGCTTCTTCTCCCGACCAACCTTCGCTTTTACCTATCGATACGCTAACGGTCGCACTTCTTCCCGATCCCACCCCCCTTCTTTAATCCTTTGGTGGGTTCCAGGTTTTTCAACCCCAGCCTTGAGTTTTTTGCTCAATCAATGCCCTACATGTGCTCTTTTTCTACAGATCTCCTCAGCTTTCTCAACTTCTGGTAAGATCTCAAGCCTCTATCAAGGGTACCTGAGCAACCCCTCTGATCGAACTTGCAGCTATGCCATCTATTGCTCACTCGCCATCGATAGTAACCACGACCAACCCCAGACAAATTCGCGGTGTCAGTCAGCGGCAGAAATCAAGGCCAAAGCAGCACACGACGCGTTCTGCGCTTGCCTCCTCTTTTCTGCAGGCTGCGTGAACCTCGGTATTGCTTGTACGCGCCTATACCAGACCGCGCCCGGGACTGTGAACGCGTACTGGACCACCACGGGATTTTTCATTCTAGCGGGTGTCGTACATAACGCGACGGCTTTCATGTTCTTAAAAGCTAGGCTAAGTGCACCAAAGGCACGGTGTCCGTGCACGTGGGATAGTCAGTTGAAGATGGAGTTTGGAAATGATTGTGAGAGCGAACAAGGCAGCATCGAGCGCAAGAACACCAATTGTGATTGATGAAGAAACGTTCCTTATTTTGGCATTTTGAAACCCACATATACCGATCAGTTGTTCCTCTGCTGTACAAAAGATACCCCATATGTTACGTTTACCCATAAATCAAAGCATATAACTGCATAGCCAAGCTCCTTTTACTTTTGCCAAATACTGCAAGATGCTTAGGCACGCAAAGCACATGCAAGCCTTCCCAAATTGACGACTGCTGTGTATCAGTGTAGGTATGCATCAACTATCTACAGCATAGCCTCCGAATCAACAGCCTGTGGTCAACGAGCTAAACATCAGAGTACTCGTCTTGATTTTTCTCGTTACCAACCACAAGTCAGGAAATTGGAACTTCACAGCCGACATGAACTACAAGATCCCTATTTTTCGGCGACCTGCTCAAACAATCGAAGGTGGCTTATATTTATAGTTTGGCAGGTACTCCTTACGCTGTACATTCTCGTGAACAAATGTTCCTGATTGCTGTCGCTCTTTTAACGCTCAAGCCGAGCATTTAAAGCGCTTTGACTTTGGTATCATCTGGGAGGGAGCTCGCATACTTGGATATCCCCTGACTACTAGCTGATCGCTATCACGCGTTGTATGAGCCATTTCATGCCTAACTCAGCTTACGAACCACAGGGGCGCTCAGGCTTGTTCCTGGTTGCTGGAGTTTCTGGGTAATTATATGTCCCAGTCGTCTGTCCATCCGGCAGCGTTGACGTCATATCCTGTTGTCTCAGGTTGTCTGCCGCTGCTGCGGTCCTGCTCCTCGTCCATATTGCTGTACGATGCTTGATCTTCTCCTCCTTTCCGTTCGCTCATGTGTTTTGATTCAAAAAGGTTAAATGGTACAAACGCTGCCGCTATCGCGAAGCGCTCAGACGGAACGTAGAAAGTTTACCGTCAACCTCACAACACACGAGCGATGCTTGCGATTCTACTCTCTTTATCTTCCTTGTGATATCAGAGCTGATCAAAGCCATATGTGAGAAATTTTATGGTCGCCAGCCAGTCGGAAAAACCTCGTTTGCTGACAATACTCTAGGTGGACTACTGAATATCCGTTGGGCAATTGATGCTGTAAGGCCCGTTCTCTCAAAAGCTTTTTTTTGTGTATGTTCACACAGACGTATCAACTTAGGGGGTAATTGAGCCGAACTCCCTTTGTACTGTTCAGGGTGTTCTTAGGCAACACAGTGAATTGGGAATTTCCTTCATGTAAGTTATCGCTCCTCCCAAAAATGCAGACATTCTCTTATCGTTCATTCTGCAGGTCCCTTGTGAGTCCCTCGCTGCAGTTCCTTTGCAGACATTGATATGCTGGTACGAAATGTATCAGTTCCTAGCCGCAAAGGCGTTCTGCGTGCTTGTCCTGCGACACTACCCGTCTTCCTCCACTGTCACTTGTGCCATCGGACTAGTTTTCCTTTTGATCGCCCTGATGCAGATTGTCGCCGTTTTAACGCGTGACTATGTTGCTGGAAGCCCATATTATGGTAGCGCGGGGTTCGGTAAGCTGTTTCTCATGCTTTCACTTCCAGTTCTTCTTTAATCTTGGGTTACGCGGGCAGGATGCTGGATTAACGAAGAATACGGGACAGAGAGAATCGTATTCGGATACCTCTGGGTCTGGCTCGCGGCATCTCTCATTCTTATTTTCTACGCGATAAGAGTGTTCATGCCATATAACATCAATGCTACGTGCACCTCCTTCGATGCCTGCAATCAAGAGGCAGAAGAATATAAGGAGCGAGAAACAGACGTTGCTAAACTGACATACCTGTGAGTGAAAAAACTTCCCCCTGCGAATCGCAATTAAAAACAGCTCATAATACCCGTCACATACCGGCAGGCACCCAGCCGTGTTCCTATTATGTGTGTTTCCTATCAGCCTGGTGCGTTGGATTGAGTATGGAGGACACCAAGTCGCGCCAGGCGCAGTCATATTTGCGACTGTCCTCTTTTCGCTTTCCGGTCTTTTCAACGTCATCGTATACGCTATCAAGCATCCCAGGCTTTCCCGACGTTTTCATAAGGGCACCATTGACGGGAGGAAAACAAGACAGCGCGAGTCTAAAGTTTCTTTTGTCAGCAGTGAGCATGACGAGAGAAAGGAGCTCCGTTCGCCCATGGATATTGACAACCATGGCCCCGAAATCAATTATAGGTATGCGTCCGAGCCCAGGTCCGGACACTCTCCCGCCAACAACCAGCATGACGAGAGAAAGGGGCTTCCTTCACCCATGGATAATGACAATCGTGGCCTCAGTGCGTATATCAGTATTTCGAAGATGCCAAGTTCCAGACACTCTTCTGGCAATGACCAACATGTCGAGAGAAAAGGACTTCCTTCACCCACGAGCAACTACAACCAGCGTTTTCAAAATGTGGAGTACAACACTCTCGTCAATCAAAGTGGGCGGCAAAATCTAATAAATGCGGTCTGCGAAGGCACTGCGCAGCCTGCCAGTCCCTTAGCCAAACGTATACTCTTAATATCACAACCGGCGTCTAACGCAAGACCTGTACAAAGTGGGACCCCGCCTACTAGCCCGAGAAGACTGCCAATCCCACCCAAGGAGGCAACCACGTCAATGTGAAAGACAGCAGCAATGATAGCGACTATCTGACCCGGAGGAGGAAATCATCAATGAAATGTGATGGGAAATTATAGAATAATACCCCGTGTACGCTTAGTATCACTTCTTGAAACGTTGTAACTCCCCAAGAGCCCCTTCAGTCAAGACTGATGTGTGCTTTTTTTACTCGTCGCTATTATTGAATGTGGATGAGACTTTTGACGTGCACCGTTCAAATCCCACAAGTACCGAGTAGCATATTTACAGGCTATGTAACCCGCCTCCTCGCTTGCAGTATATCAGAATCGAATTGCACATCTTGATACCTACCAACTTCCAAAATAAACTCTGCTGCGGTCCGATGATGATCTGACTCTCGCAGGAGAGCTACATCTACCAGATCGAAGCGTCGCAAGAGACACATACTTACGTTGGGTTTTGAGGCAACGTAAGTGATGTTTTTACCTCACGGGGTACACGTGTACTGTATGTCAGAACGGATCGCAACATTGGTTACATGATGTACATCGCCCACAAACGGATTGGGCGCCCAAAAGTACAAAGTCAGGCTATACTTTATTGGTATGGTCAAAAAAGTCTACAATCGACATAATGATTCGTTTTCTTTTGTTACAAAGTTACGCTCGCTCTTTGCTTCCAGCCTTCATATCTACTGTTGCTTGGCGTCTTGCTTGGCCGCAAACGCGAGAAGATCGCACACACGACGAGAGTATCCCCACTCGTTATCGTACCAGGCAATGAGTTTCACAAAGTTGGGGTTGAGCTGAATCCCAGCGTTAGCATCAAAGATGCACGAGGCGCGGTGGCCGATGAAATCAGTAGACACGAGGGCATCCTCGGTATATTCAATGATGTCCTTGTACTCTCCCTCGGCGGCTTTTTTCAACGTGGCCTTGATGTCATCGTAGGTTGTGCTCTTCTCAAGACGGACGACGAGATCAACGACGGAGACGTCGAGCGTGGGAACGCGGAAGCTGAGACCACTGAGGAAGAGCACATTGAACGCCCGTGCGTACAAAGATAAGGAAAAGCTTACGTGAGTTTACCGTTGAGAGACGGAATGACTTTTCCAACGGCCTTGGCAGCACCAGTAGACGAAGGGATAATGTTATTGTTCACACTTCGTCCGCCGCGCCAGTCTTTGCTCGAGGGCCCGTCAACGGTCTTTTGGGTAGCAGTTGTAGCGTGGATGGTGCTCATCAAGCCCTCGACGATGCCGTATTTGTCATGGATGACCTTGGCGAGGGGTGCAAGGCAGTTGGTTGTGCAGGATGCGTTGGAGATCTGAGATGAAGGGAGGGATGTGAGATAAGATCGGCAAGGAGGTGTTGTTGAAGAAGATAAGATGAGATTGAGACTTACAACTTTGTGACTAGGATCATATTTATCGAGATTGACGCCGCAAACGTACATCGGTGCATCGGCAGATGGGGCAGAAATAATGACCTTTTTGGCTCCACCCTTGAGATGGGCTGATGCCCTAAAAGTCAAAAAGCGTAAGCTTAGAATCCGAGTCAATCTCAAGGTGCTACTCACTTGTCAATCGTGGTGAATACACCCTGGTCCCCACACACAAGAGTCAGAAACAATTTGGAAGATGCTATCTGAAAGAAAACGCACTGTTGACTCTACGATGTACTCAGCGCCGTCTTTACTCCACGGAATGTTCGAGGGCTCTTTCTCCGCATGAACCACGATCGCTTTGCCATTGATGACAAGCTTGCCGTCTTTTGCTTCGACAGTTCCCTTGAAGCGACCGTGGACGGAATCGTACTTGAACATGTAGACCTACGCGGAATTTTTCGTCGCTTGAGCTTATGATGTCATGTGAATTTCGGATAACAATTAGCGAACCATGTATTCAAGATCGATGAAAGGGCTGTGTGAAAATGGTGCGGTTGAGTATTCCGTGTGATAGTATACAAGGAAAGGGCAAGGTTTTGCTCACTCATTGATGGAGACAATATCGATATCTGTCATCTCGATGGCATTGCGGAATACGATACGACCAATGCGACCTATGTAAAATTAGTGCTATTCTTTAGAATCGAGAAGACTGAAGTACCGAATCTGAGAAGATAATGCCGAAGTTGCTCAGTCTATAGTATCGTGAAAGATGACTGAGACACATACCCGTTGATGCCGACTTTGATAGCCTTTTGGAATGGTTAGAATGAATCAGACTAAGGGCATAGAAGACGCTTGCCATGATTGATACTCAAAAAGTGAGAGGTTGGGGGGTTGATTAGAGGTGGTGAGGGACGGGTTACGGGGTTGCGTTGGTTTTATAATCTGTCCCGATAATCAAAGCCAATCGGAGATCAATAAATAAATGTGCTCATCGCTGCCGCTTGTCGTCATTCTAAAATCATTCCGCTTAGTTTCCTCATCTTACAGCATCGACAGCCTGAGATGACAGTCGCGTTCACCCGTCTGTTGCGGAAGAGAAAATGCTCTCAAAAACAATATTTCCACTAGTTCGCAATCATCGTCCGATGAGACAGGCTTAAGATCGCGTATCATAACCTTTTCGCATCTGAGTGATTCTAGTCTGTGACTTCCATCTCTTCAGGATCACGTCAATTGGTTCCAGCGTAGATATGATTATCCTTGTCAGTCTCGACATCGAGTCAGACATCAAACCCGTCTCATGATCAGGGTTTTCTCACGAACGTGTGCAAAGTAACTTACTTGGCCACGTCCGATTTGTTACGATCTTAGGTTTCGAGTCGAGGTCGCTGCGAACTTGGTCTGGAAGCATCTGATTATCTGAACCTTTCGAGGCTAACCTAGAGCCTCAAAGACTCATGTCTCGTCTAGGCACTATACTTCGCATGTGCTTTAGTCTTTCATGAGAAGATGGGACTGGACGCCGCCCATGTCATTTCCTGCAAATCTCCTGCACAAATTGCGCACAGACACAACCAAGCAGCTGTTTTTTTTTTTGAGGGATTACGTCGTTTTGCTGCCAGCTCTGAAGATCTGACCCCCAGCCATCCATCACCTGGCAATCGCACGAAACGGGAAAAGCCTTCCACGAGATAGGGCCATCGTTAATGTCAGCATATGTTGAGCATCCCAGCCGCTGCAAACTTTATGTACAACTTGGGGCTTTTCTGCGGGATGTGCATGGTATAGCTCCTTATTAAAAGATCATAGGTACCCGTGTTGTAGATGATCAACCAAATATCAGCTATGGTCGAAAAGTAGTCTTGAAGTTACGTCAACTCAAGGACATTCTGTCGAAACAAACTAGATAGGGAAATACATAAAAACGAGTCTAGGCGATCGCTGTGTAAAACTCGAGAGGAAGACATTGAGACTGCATCACGGACCAACAACCCTTCTCTGAGGACCTTCCAACCGCACTGAGCCAGGCTGTAAGCTGTAAAGTAAACCTGTCAAACGAAAGTGATCGCTATTGTTGATTCGCATTGATATATGCTAACACCTGTATTTGGCGTCATACAGGTGTTAGCCGTGCCGTATCCTCGTAGCCACTTACAGTTGTTGCACGACTGTCAAACCAGGTCACAGTATACAGCCTTGTCTTTGACGGTAGACGGCAATGTGTCCCGTCCTAATTCCTTTCCTAGCGCTTCAACCTAATGAGCCTTTCTGATTGCATGTCTTTGGCAATTTTTGGTTGTCATGAGTAGTTTGTGGATAACGCTGAGGCTCATTGTTGACCAGGAGAAAATTGTCAAGATTTATCAATATCATGTTTGGGACGTCATCGACGCGTCCATGGTGATTGAAATCACACGAATGCTAGGCACCTTACATCACTGTGAAGGGTCCCGCATATATTCGCCATCCGTAACTACTCTCGAGTCTAGAGGTAGACTCACCTTGATGACCATGGACACTCGACTTTGGAGCCAAGCCATTGATAACGGTAGGAATCTCATGTTGACCTTTACCAAAAGGACACTCGAAATAGCGCTATTTATGCCTAAGCGATCTCGAGAAATTGGCTATCCCTATAGTCAAACGTTCTCGTCAATTTCCTGCATGCTTCCAGGTATCTAATGTAAAATTTACAAAAACTGGGGCATCATTGGTTGTACAAGAATTTCCGCCACAGCTCAATCAGTCGCTCCTGTCCTCTTTTTACCACGCCTGCTTGCCTTTTTTCTCCCCGCAAGGCCAGCCGACCGATGGCTTAGAATCTTTCTTTGGTACGGTTATATTTTCCCACTGGATTCCTTCATTCTTGTCCTTAGGTTGATCATGACTCCAGCAGGAGTTTTTACTTGTCTTCGGCATCGTGCATTTGCCTCCCTTACCCTTCGTGGGATCAATCGATTCAGTGCTCTTGTTGTCTTGCAACGACGCGTCCGTGGCTACCTCCTTAATTTCACCGACCTGGTTCCCAGGTACTAGATGACCAGCCTTGCTCTTCCCTTCCATCGACGTGCCGGTGAGTTCTCCTTCACTTCCCTCCTCTTCATTCCGGCCGGCCTCGTGACTACCCCGAAGCAACATTTCTATTGCCTCCCTATAGTTCTTCTCCCCAGGTTGACGCGAGCTGTTTGCGACGTAATGCTCTGACTCTTTGACGATCAATGCGAACAGGATGTCGAGGTCAATCTTTTGAGTAGTAGTGAGTAGCTGGGAGCTTGCGATCAGGATAGAAGCGAAATCGGATAGATGATGAGGGAGAGACGAGATTATAGAGTGACAGTAGGTCTCGTCTACGAGCATGCCACACGAGGCAAGTTCTTCGCGTTTGGCATTGACAACTTTCAAAAATTCCTTCGCGTCGCCATTTGTTTGCGATCAGGATGCAAGCGATCAGGATGCAAGCGATCAGGATGCAAGCGAAATTGGATAGATGAGAAGGGAGAGACGAGATTATAGAGTGACAATAAGTCTCGTCTACGAGCACGCCACACGAGGCAAGTTCTTCGCGCTTGGCTTTGACGATTTCAAAAAAGTCCTTCACGTCGCCATTTTCAGTCAAGCGCAGTTCCTTGAAACGGGCACATAGCTTCATGCGTATGAGGTCTTCTTTACGGGTGTATTCCGCTACGACTAGGTCCCAGCGGTCTTTCAAAAGCGATTTGGCGTGAATTTGGATAAGAGTAGAATCGGTGATACAGTGATAAAGGAACATTGTCGCTTTGGATTCCTCCTTGTCCCACTCAGGGTCATCCATCTTTTTGTCCCGTGGGGTTAAGTAGCGCCAGGTTGGCCCACAGAAGTGGTCCCAGAGGCCTTCAGCTTGCATGACCGCTTGGAATCGAATACGAAACGCAGTCCAATTTCTCCCGTTGGTGAAAGCGTGGGGAGGAACGAGAAGGTATCAACAGTCGCAGTAGTGTTGGACATTGGGGTGGGAGTCGATTATTCTTTCTTTCGAGGACACGAAAGTGGGAGCGGCCTTAAATAATTTTCTGTAGCATTGAGGTTCTGGAGCTAGTATGTAGAAAGTTCGCATGAGGTAAGGCCACAAGAAGGTGCAATTTCTCGGTAGAAAGCATGAGAAGTACTCAACGACCGCGTGGTGTCATTACCCCTCGGAGACCATACGCTGTAGAACGACATGGACCTGACGGTTTTTCAGTGATTTCCTAGCATAGAAAAAATACTTAGGAGATCTTAGCATTAATTATGCTCTAAAATCGCCAACGTCCATAAGGGAATGGTATCAAGCGCCTCTAGTCTCTCCAGTTCTCAAGATTAAAACACACGGTGGAACATGCGCAGCAAAACGTTTAAAAATTCCCAAGAGGATTCGCCAACATGAGGACGCGATTCCATCCATATTCGGCTATGAGTCGACAGCCCTAGCGAATTTTTGCTAATAATTGGATGGATTTGGAAGGAGATTGTCCGGGAATTACTGATGCTTGACAACACCTTTATTGTAGGTGGATTCGACAGAAGGATGTCGATGGTAGTCTATTTCGGTGGTGACCTGCCCACTGCTAGTGCCGAAAAAAAAAAACACGATTTTTGGCAGTTGCATTCTAATCACTACGACAGGCTACGGTTGATTAAGGGTTTGATATCCTTTTAGAGCGGACGTTCGCCACAGTTGATGCAGTGCAAGTCTATACCACAGTTCCAACAAATCTCGCCCTTTTTGTTTTTTTTTAAATTCTTGTCTTGGCCTTCACCATCCGCCTCCTTTTCCTCTGTCGAGCAAGAGTAGCGCGTAGGCTTACGTTCCGACTCTTTGACGATCAACGTGAATAGGACGTCCATGTCGATCTTGTGTGCACTAGCAGTCAGGCGAGCGCTGGCGAGTAGAGTAGACGCGAAATCACAGAGCCTAGGAGGAAGTAATGATATGACAAGTTGACAGTCGCTTTCGCCAAGAACGACGCCACACGCTGCCAGTTTTTCGCGCTTGGCTATGACACTGTCAAAGAATTCCGTGACGTTGCCGCTGTCTGGAAAGCGCAGCTCTCTAAATTTGTTGCAAAGGTACTCCTGGACGAGGCTTTCTTTACGGTTGAATTCGGCTACGACAGAATCCCAGCGATCCTTTACCG
Source organism: Calocybe cyanea (assembly GCA_018851305.1). Taxonomy (NCBI): domain Eukaryota; kingdom Fungi; phylum Basidiomycota; class Agaricomycetes; order Agaricales; family Lyophyllaceae; genus Calocybe; species Calocybe cyanea. The sequence continues at coordinate 56,164 of JABCKL010000028.1, forward strand.
TTGGTTTGTCATGGACTTGGATGAGGGCCTCGTCGGGAATGCAGAAATTGAGATACATCTTTGCTTTAGACTCTTGTTTGTCCCATAAAACCATGAGTTCAGTCTCTTCTTCTGTAGGGTGCTCGCATTCAGGAGTGGGGCGTGGGCTGGAGCCGTCAAAATGATCCCAGAGCTCTTCAGATTCCATCGCTGCCTGAAATTTGAGAAAAAAGACGGTCCAATTGGTTCCCATAGTGTCTAGCTTTGGAAGAAGTTCCATTATTAGAGATAGAGGAGTAGTCATGGCTGAAGTATTTGTCTGAGAAGGAGAGTATAAAAATAGAATCAAAGTTTCATCTACAGTTACCCTTCATACTATCTCTCAGGCCGATTATCACAATGGCTTCAACAATACCGCACATCACGACGAGTATGTTTTCCCATGTAAATTACGACAAAAGATAACGATACTTGGTCAAAGATGAAAACTTGCTCCCAATGTCGAGTGTATCTTCTTCACGGGGTAGGCTTTTCGTATCCTCCCGCATATATCCAACGTTATACGAAGCTGTGCCCTCGCATACCAGAATGCTTCGAGAGCTATCTTAAGGCAGTGTATATAAGAGACTCGTCATCCTTTACAAAGCAGTTGGCTACCTCATTGTAGTTGAAGGCTGCCTTAACGTACGCTTCTTATCTCTGCGAACAAAATCTCTGCTAGTAAACCTTGGAAACGTACCGGATAGTGACAGCAAAAGTATTCCGAAGGTCGTCCCATCCTGAATTGCGCAGACGCCTAGGTGCCTCCATGATCTTGTTTGGACCTATCTAGCCAGGCACCGCATCTATGACTTGAACTAACTTTGATTACTGAATCGATCGAAGAAATCGTTGGTGGGCACATGGAAAACGTGGTCATCTCTTAAAATGGCATTCGAAAGATCTGCAAGAGCCTGTCCTAAATGTAAATCCAGATTGCAATCTTATAGAACCAAGACAGCACATACCCTTATCTTTCCTCTGGTCAAGACCTTTTCACCATGTTTTTGCTGCGTCCGCTTATTAAGCCCTTCCAGTCCGTGTTACCAGTCCTATCGATGCCTTTGATTAAGATCAGAAAGAGACATACCCTATATGCATTCATGATCACCCAAGCCTGAAGTCACAGCCAAGTAATCTTGAGTACCAGCAATAAACACATTCATTGGAGCGCAACGAACGCTTGAAACTTTGCCTATAATAATGTTCTCCGTAGCTGGTGCTCGATTGAAAGACGCGTCATTGATAGAGGTGGACAATTGCTTTCTCTCCTGTGCTTTTTTGAGTGACGCCTGGAACTGTTCCTTGAGTTTTCGGTCTTGATTTGAGAGCTTGTCGTCTTCAGAGAAGAAAGGTCCAAGTATAGACAGCCTTGTCCCAATTTTTTAAAAACATTAGTACCCTCAGGCCAGCTTGTCAAAAGAGCGCTCCTCACTTCCAACCCTGTTGCCGGTCGAGACTAGCCGTTCGCATAGTCAGAGTCCAGTTGAACTGCCTAAGTCAGGTCGTGAGAACACACTTCGACGTTGTCTTATGATGAAAAGTCCGCCGACCTTCCGAGCATCAGTTATTCCATCGAGATACCTGCTTGAAGTTAGCCCTAACGAACTATCTGGAACACATGACCATAGCACGCTGTTCCAGAGCCAAAGAACATACTGCATGATTACACCAACAAATTGCATTCTTGGGCTCTTCTCTTTTTCTCTGAGTACTTCTCGTAGGCAGCCCTTGCTTCGGCTTTCAGACGCTCTGTGTTGGTGATTGTCGAGGTGGGAGATTGGGCACCTTTGGAACGCTCTGAAATGGCTCAGAAAGACGAGGATACTCCATATTTCGGGGGTTAGTCCAATGGTGATCGATCGTGCAGAACAAATTCCAATCGATCAGCGTGGTAAAGTCTCGTAAAGTGTACACTTGTTCTCCATAGCAAGCTATTTATAATTAACGGATCATAGACTTTATCACTATTCCGACAATAGGATTGCTTCATAATCCCCGGCATCAATTGGAGGCTGGAACGAAGGTTAGTTCATTGTGTAGAAGAAAGGAAATGGGCAGGTTGACAAACTTTATGTTTAGGATTGACCGTTGAGCTCATGGCAATTGCACCTTCGGCTAACTTTGAGCGTAATGTTTTCGCAAATGCAATGGGCTGTTCGAGAGTAGGCAATGTCCTTCTGAAAACCCAAGATATTTCCCAGATCTTCTTGCATCTCGGTATGCCCTTCTCAATTTCTTCCATGATAGGCAGAGTCACAGAAACCGGCTCCGCTAGTTTCCATCTGACTTGAAGATGGCGCTCTAAATGATATAGGTAGGTTTCGTCATCATGTGGTATAATCCTGCACGCTTCGGATATGTGGTACCCAGATCTCGAACAGTATGTTCTGATATGCTCGTCTGCTTCTGGTGTTCTTACAGCTTTGATTTCCCAGTAACGAGCAAGAAGACTTTTGGATTGTTAATCAATTATAACGCATGCAGGCACCTTTCAACAGCACTCACGAATGGGCCTCTGATCTGGGTATGAGCTCATACGCATTCAGATGGGCAAACTTGTTCACGATCTCTTTCCCATCTTTCTTCGGATAGAACCTGATATTTTCCGGGAACTCTTCGCTTTCTGCCAGTATTTCATGAGCAAGGTCAAACGTTTCTCTCCATTCGGGTCCCTCTATCTGCATGTCCTCGACCTGTGTTCTCATGTGATTCTGCGCGGAAAAAAAAAAAAGAGAAATGACAAGTCCGTAAAGTAACCAGGTCGAGAGAAAAGTACCTCGAATTGATGCCGAAGGAGAACAGTCTTTGCTGCTCGGAGGTAATAACGTTCGAAGCAATCTCCTCGCTGCTGACTTGTCATGTTAGGCCATTCTTCTATGACCCATTCCATTACCTCGATGGCGTCTTTGAGTGATTTGTGATTGGGCGATGGCTGCAATCTGAACTGTAGAAAGCTGTCGAAAATCTTATACCTGCAAGCAGTCAATGAA